>JBAMIE010172132.1:0-14936 GCA_037177295.1 Kaempferia parviflora | reverse complement strand
TGACCTCTCAAAGTCTCCCACGATCCTGCTCCGATCCTGTTCCGATCCTGCTCCGATCCTACCGATCCTGTTCCGATTCTACCGATCCTACCGATCCTGCTGCGATCCTGCTGCGAAAAACGATTCTGCACGATTCTGGATCGATTTTGGCTGTAGAATCGCGATCCTGCACGATCCTACGATCCAGGATCGCGATTCTGCAAACATAAGCATGTCAAACAGTGCCTTGACTCTTAACAGCTCTGTTTCTTTCAATCTGAAATGCAAGAACAGTAGCAATTCAGATCTACCAGCTTGAATGAGCATCATCTGTCACACCCATGATCCGTCCAGCCAACACTTTCTTGTTTTCTCACCGATGCAACTGGCAAAAACACAACATCGAAATTGAGCACACATGGTCATGATCAGGACTGCAGCTTATCACTGTTGATGGAAGCTTGTGATGGAGATTGGGGAGCATGAGGGCCCCTCCGTACCATGCATCCACAGGCAGCTCCCATGTTCTCCACCTTCCAATCTTATGCCTTTTTTTAGCCTGACCATCAATGATCACTAGAACATCATTCTTTACCTTTTGATTCAACAATTACATGATATCTTTGATTTGCTTCTTGGATAGATAGATTCTTCTTGCAAGCAAAGCATTTTTTTTAACGACCAAGGATTGAAGGTCTGTGAGGGAAGCAACAAGCTTGCTGTGGCCTCTTTCCATGCGCCTTTTGCTCAGAACATGGCACCACCTTGGCTCTCAGTACCTGCCAAAAGCCAGCGTGAAGGTGAGCACACATGGCTAAAGGAAGAAGAAAAAGACTAGAGAAACAATGGTAGGGCAGTAGAACAAATTAAGGCAACATGGTAGGGCTGGGACACATTCGTTCAGTGGCACTCATCTTTAGGCCTGATGGGTTGGGTTAAAGGAAGAGTGGTGTGCCCACATAGTCAAGGTGCTTCTAGTTGCCCCCTCAAGGCATCATCAGCCCACTTTTCATGAAATTCTTCTTTGAAGTTTAAATTATGAAATGACTCTTAATGTAAAGAGCAGTTGTTGGTGCCAATTCTGATGTCTTGGGTTTGAATGGGAGGACCACTGAGTTGAAGCTTGGCATTGATATGTCCAACTAAGTTTGGAGAATATTCTCCATGATGATGCTCTGACATCCCTCGTAAGATAGTTCTTGAAGGGCAAAAAACCCTCCTGCTGCTAGCTAGCTGTAATACGCTTAAAGCTTTCCTAAAGACCACCATTGGTAGGGTAATGACCACTGCAGCCTGCAGCATCTGATTCAAAGGATACAACACCATGCAAGCAAAGCAAACACAGCCAAAATTCAATTCTAAGTCCTCACGATTGATTCACTGTCCATCTTCAGACTTGTTTCTTTGCGAGGAAGGAAAAAAGGAAATGAATTTAATGAGTGTGGATGTTGCAGGGTCGTTGGTGTGACTCATCAGAGGGGCCGGCCGGGTAGAAGTAAACGTAATTTGCCTCACGAGTTACTCGGCGCGCCGTGGTCAGGAGGGGTCCCCACGGGCGGCGCGGCTGAATTCATTCACGGTGGCCACGGGAGGTAGGCGTCCCCTTGCGTCCGTCGCCGGCCACGCGTCTCCCGCCGGTGCATGCACATGGTGGTTCCTCTCCCGCTCCTTCCTCAAATCGTGTTCTCTTTTTTTCCTCCTTCGAATATGGGAAATATAATAATTGCCCTTTTTCTCTTTTGCCCCTGCCTTTTTCTGTATTCTTTGAGACCAAACCCCTAAATAAACCCCATCCCTTCCCCCACCCACCCACCCACCTCGATTGCATGCACCTCCTCATGTCTGTTGAAGCTCATCACCTTCGCCTCTTCCCTTCCCAACTCATCGCGGACGGGTAATTGAATCTCCATCTCTCTGATCTCTCTGGTCTCTTCTCTTCGTGCATGAAACGGCCGGCCGGCTGATCGAATCTTTTGCAGTGAGGCTGTCGGCGGCGTTCATCAGGATCAATCTGCCATCTACAACATGCAGTTGGGATTTGCTGCGCCGTCGGTTGGACCTTTGGCTGCCGCCTCGACCTCCGAGAGCAGCCTCACCTTCAACAACCTCCCCGCGGGTTCCAGGAAGCGGCCGCGGGAGTTCTCCGAGCACACGCTCTCCTTTCTCGGCGAGGATTTCTCCGCCGTCGTCCAGCAGCAGATGCTCCACGTCGACTGCCTCCTCCTCCACCACGTATATAATTCGATTGATTACTTGCTAAAAATTGGAAATTTGTTGTTTTTGGAAGCAGGGGAGGGAGAAAAATGAGATTTTTATGGATTGTGTAACAGGTGGAGAAGGTGAGGATCGAGTCTGTGGAGCGGCTGAAGCGGTTCCTGCGGCGAGTCCTGGCGGCGGTGGAGGAAGGGGTGTCGAAGCGGCTGAGGGCGAAGGAGGAAGAAATGGAGAGGCTGAAGAATCTGAACTGGGCGCTGGAGGAGCGCATCCGAAGTCTCTGCGTGGAGAATCAGATGTGGCGGGAGCTGGCCCGGAGCAACGAGGCCGCGACCCACGCCCTGCGGGCCAACCTGGAGCGGGCGCTGGCGGCCGCCGCGGAGGCCGAGGCCGAGGCGGCCGTCGACGACGCCGAGTCCTGTTGCTGCGGCGGAGTGGACAATGCAGAGGCGGAGAGGAAGAGGGTAGCCTGCCGTCTGTGCGGAGAGAGGCAGCCGGCCGTGCTGCTGCTGCCCTGTCGGCATCTCTGCGTCTGCGCCGCCTGCGGACCGGCCGTCGCCGCCTGCCCCGTCTGCAACTGCGACAAAAGCAGCAGCATCCTCATCAACATGTCGTAATCGACTCGTCCTTCATGAATGTAAGAAAAAAAACAACAATAAAATTAAGATACAATTTAGCAGATTGAATGTTACAGTCGATCCGATCAACAATTAACATTACGCAATCGCCTACGCATGCATCGCATCGTTGTCCCGAAGAAGAAACGGGAAAAGATGCCACGTGGCAGATATCTTAGATCTTACACGTGGCGTACGATGAGACATCTCAAATCTGGCAAATCCAATCGGAAGCGTTTGAGATTAATGGGTCGCGATTAGTATTTAATTTTCTGAGTGAGTTTAATTAATTTAAAATATTATAAATAATTTAAAGTATTCTATTTAGAGATAGTGATGGATGAAGAAAAAAGAGGGAAGATAGCAATTTGGACGAGGTTAATGGTTGGCTCTTTCGATGGTGGAATAGGACTAGGAAAGGAATAGGGATAGAAAATGACGATCATGTAGGACCGAAAGTGAAAGACGGCTAAGAAACTAGAGACAATAAGTGAAAAATATTTTTTAAAATATAAATAAATAAATTTTGTCAATAAACTGTGTAGATTATTTCTCTTCAAACAGCTATGGAATATCTAAATCATATATTTAAATTTTAAAATTATTAAATTATGTATTCCATATTCATTTTGACCTCCATTTACCATAGATTTGAGATATTGTTACATTGTAGTAAGTAATCGATTAAAAAATTCTGTTCATATTTAAAAATTATTGTTCTCAATATAATATGTCAAATTGATGTTCGAATACATCAATATAATTAAAGAACTAGATGAAATATAGAATTTGGTATCATTGTCATTCCAAATTCTCTAGATTCATTCGTCAATTTTGGTCAAAATTGACAAATAAACCTAGAGAATTCGAAATGATATGAAATCAAGTCCTCTGTATTTGTAGTTCTTCTGTTTATATTTATTATCTTAAACATCAATTTGATCAACTATATCAAGAATAATAATTTTTTAAACACGAATCGTATTTTAAAATTTAAATTTAAGGTCACATAATCATTTTCAATCAATTGGTTAGTAAATCTATTAAGAATTTTAAAATATGATGAATAAATATATATATTTTTATATGTAGTAATTTTTTAATAATGTGGCACGTAAAGTTCGACCAGACCGGACCAGTCGTATCGAACACGACACACGCTCTCGCTGCCTTCGTCGGGCACCACGTGACCGCCACCGAATGGGAGCGGCGTCCGCTTGGTGGACCCACGTGCGCGGGAGGCGTCGCGCACGCGCCACGCAGTCCGTGGACTCACAACGCATTTGGGATGCACTAGGTCTTTACCAACCTCAAAGTAGACACCTTTGACGATCAGTTCTTCTCTATCTTGAGATGCGAGATTGTTCCTTCATGCCCATGCTCTCCTTTGCCTCCACCATCAAATCCAAAGAGATGAGAATCTATCAAGCATTCATGGTGCATATGAAGATCATGAAAGAACTATTTGTTATAGTCCATTCAGAGCTCTCACAAAATTAGGTTAGAGGGTAGAGTTCCACATGCAGCAACCCAACCCCACCAGTTCCTAGTGCCTCCCCCAACCAAATCCCTGCCAATCAGTATGTGGACTTTCAATGATCTTGGCATGTTCTCACATTTGATGTATGCAGAGATTCAGTGAGGAAGCAAAAGTTGAATGTTGGTTTTGTGGATTTGATGAAGCATGAAAGTGACCATTCATGTGCTCATTGGACAGAACATTTAAGTGCAACCACACCCTCCACCACCAGCACAAGTGCTGTCATATTTCAGGACTGCATATTTAAACAAACCTAAAGAGGGGAAAAAGCATCCTAATCTTGATGGATGGAAACTCACTCACTTCTCATGTTGCTATTGTGGGTCACAGAGCAGTTGTGTCTGTGCCATTTTCTTCTTATAGTGGACTTTCAGGCAGTTTCTATTGGTTCCTAGATGCAATTATCACATGTATAGGAGGACTGTCATTATTAGTTGAAGTAATGAACTAAGCATGGCATAATGACTTCTCAATCAAGACAAAAACAAACCCCACTTTTGACTTACTGTTTATGAAAGATTCAAAGTTTTTCCCTCCACTGCTGGGCAATTTGTAGGGAAAATAGATTGATTGAGTTAAACCACTTCCTCATCTACTTTTAAAAGCAAAGAGAAGAATTGAAAAGTTACCTCTTTACCATTATGGCTTATAGAGATGAGTCACAAGATAGTGACTTAAAGGAATTTATGATCAAACATGGACCTAGGACTAAGTAGCTGAGCATTTAATTTATCAACGTGAAGTTGGAGGAAACTTTACAACTAGTGATTTGTGTCAAATAGTATACATTATGATTCACATGTAAACTAATGAGAAACTTATTATAAGGAATAAAAGAAGAGAGACCGAAAGGATTAAGTTCTTAAACTATGTGTAAATATTAAAAGATCTTCCTCCTTTTGGATTTCTAATGAAATATATCTCTTATTAAACTCCATCAATGATTGTAATTATCAGATTTCCCAACCGTACCCATGTAACTGGTTCATTCGATTGAACCGACCAGTCGGGTTTGATCAGCTTTCAAAACAACACACTACCAACTGTCACAGTAGAAACAATATAAATATAAACCCAATATAGAACCAGATGAACATATAGTCTTCTTCAGATAGTGGAGACAAATGATCCTCACAACGATGACATAGCATAGGAATACATGCTTTGACATACATGAATACGATACAACTACATGTAAAAGATGAGCAATACACGAATGAATAATTACACAAGGATACAAAGCTTGTGATGATACGACACAATAGTCAATAGGTATGATATATGATAACAAATTAGATGACCTACATAACCAGTTGATTTTGTTGAACCGGCCAGTTCGGTTCACTCGGTTTTCGAGATAACCCCACACAAGGTGTCACAGTAAAAAACAATAAAATCCCAAACTCAACAACCGAATGTAGCACAATATGCTGCTCAATCTAGTAAGTGGGAAGAAACACAACTTTACGAGAATTATATCGCGCAACACTCAAAGGAATTCCCGATGCTTCGAGATACATGAACAAACACAGCCGAGCATACAATATGAATACCAGATATGAACAATAACAGAAGGTTGAATCAATCCTAAGAGCCTGAGATGATAAGCAGCAGTATGTAATGGTTTAGGACCCTCTTCAATGAAAACCTTACCCGACAAAAGGGTATGCAGGAATGCAGTTTCAGTGCCATATTGAGTATCATCATGGTAAGATTCAGATAACCCTCCTGTGTCCGCCAAATGCCCAAATCTGCAAAAAAAAAAAAAAAAAAAAGTCCTTATCAGTTGCATTGTAGATGTTTTTTTTTTGGTCGAACTGTAGGTTGAATTTGTTGAAACTATGCGAGCGAAAAAGTGTCGTTTGAGATAAGAAGAAACAAGAGCTACTTTTTCTCCTTATCTTCAAGAGTATTGACAATGGTTAAGTAGGCAAAGGGGGAAAAAACTTGTTTCTTCTTGTAGTGTCGATACATACTTAACATGGTGGTTGTTGTGTTGAGGTAAAGATCCAAGGAGTCAAGGAGTCTGCTAACTATAGTAATCTAACTATGACCTCGATCGGGGACAGGATTAGAGGAACTAAAGTCGGCAGGAATTTGTCCAGGCTGCATTTAGTACTCCAAGCTCGCTTTGCTTATAAGCCTTGGAGTACCAGTGTTTGCTCCGTTCCAACTGATCATGTTAGTTCACACTAGTAAAATCTCACACCATGCATGTTCCATCCATCTAACGCAGGACAGAGCTCGTAGGTAATCTTACCAACTTAGAAACCTAAAAAAAATGTAAAGCTATTCTTATCCACCGTAAATCGGATTTCAGGAAGCAATACTAGAGAAATGGGCACATGGTCACAAGAGAAAACTATAACCTGGAACTTTTAAAGAATTAGAGTTGTGCTTAGATTTATCATGCTCTACTACGACAAACAATCTGTATAAGAATCATCAGCAATCTGTATATGGCAATTGGTCGTCTTCAAGTGTTTTAAACATATAAACTATGTATACAGTTTATAAAGGTGGCTGCAAGAGATTCACCTTCAGGTTCTTGTCCCAACTTCCTGTGCATAAAGCACTGCCATCAGAAGACAAACCTAAGCAGCTAATGCGCGATTCATGAGAATTTTGAAGCGTTCCCAAGTTCAAAACCGTCTAAAGAGAAATGAACACACACAAACAGCAATCATATCGTGGTTAATTTTGCTGAAAACTATGCATTTTAGGATGGCAGGAAAGCGCATTTACCTCACCCACTAGAGTATCCCAAACACAACAATCGCCACTGGAATAACCGGCAAAGAGTAGCCTTCCAGATAAAGAAAAGGCAATAGACGTGACAGTTGGGACATCACTGTCGTCATGCTGTTGACTGTAAACTTGAAGCTGATGTCCAGTTCGCATATCATATAACCTGCATGTGCTGTCATCTGAACCAGTTCCAAATCTCTGCCCATCAGGGAAGAACTTGACAGTGTTAACATCTCCTTGGTGACCATGATATGTCCGAACTGCACGGCTAGCAATTCGAGTATCCCATAACCGTGCAGTTGCATCGCAGGAACCAGAGACAAACATGTTGGAGTTCGAACTGTTGATTGAGACACTGCAGAAATAAACAAAGAAATTGCATGTCAGAATATAGATTTAAACTAAATTATTAGTACAACTGACAAACTTCATTTGACTTTTCATATCCTATATATTTTCTTTCCATCAACCAGGATGGAAGCTCGTAGGAGGGAGAGGCATTTGGGATTCAAGTTGGTATGTTAAATATAAATTATACATCTTTAAATCTTCAAACTTATAGATCCTCATGATAGTAATTCATATACTGAAACCTGTTTTGATCAGTGTTTTTATACATGAAAATCCTTATAGTTTTATTAATGTCTCTGATGATCCGTCATTCATTGCTAGCTTAAACATTTTATAATCAGGTTCTAACCTTGACTGAAGTATTAAACAGCTAGAAAAATGTGCCATACTGAGGTAATTTGTATGTTAAGCTTCTGATATCATGCTTAATCAATTCATACGGGCAGAGGAAGTGACAAAGCTATCGAAGATTCTACTAGAAAGAACTCCACCCAAATGTGTGGGTATGGCAAACAGTTCAATTGTAAGTTTGGAAACTGCTACCTGAATTAGTGAAATTATGCCTTTATAAAAGGATATTACCTCAACACATCAGCTGTATGTCCAGAAGGAAATTCTCCACCGAAAACAGAAATCCTTTGACCAGTTGTGACATCCCATAGAACACATGTTTGATCACCGGAGCTAGTAATCAACCGAGACTCCTGATCAGGAACATACTGACAAGAATACACATAGCCTTTGTGCCCCGTAAGTACCCTTGAGACAGGAATGCTGTCTCTTTCAACGCGAGAATTGAGATTGAAAATAGAGCAGGCGCTGTCAAGACCTCCACATGCAACAGATTGCCCATTTGGTGCAAATGCACAGGTCATAACCCAGGGGCACTGAAGCTTTATAGCATGTGTCTTCTGACTCGTTAAAGCATTCCATACAATCAGGCGTCCGTCCTGAGAAGCACTGACTATCCAGTTCCTTTCAGGTGCCCAGTCCAATGAATAAACCTGAATTCTTAAAATAGAACACATTGGTTCGCAATCTAAAATAAACATGCTAAAAATGTAAAATTTGAGACAAATAAAGTTGCAGAAAGAAAAGCAAATACTAGGTGACTGGCTATTCTGAGTAATTCTCCACCCTACCATACCATTACAATATATAAATAGTATGAGGAATTCAACAGGCCCAAGCTTTTTATGAAAATAGCAAAGAAAACTTCAAGTAACAAGGAGTGGCACTGAAGCTGGACCGAACTTGTTTGTCTCATATGGTTCCCAATGCCAACCTAAGAGAACTGCTATCCATCGTTGCCTCACCTTGTTCAGAGTCTATCAAATAAAATATTGTCCTTGCTCAATTAGTAATAGATCCAATTAGTTTTTTCCCTGGCCGCACCCACCATCTTATTAAGTTTCCAGTAGCTTGAAAAGTATGTACATATAAACTACAACTATTTTTCAGAAAAAAGGGCTAGAAATAAAAAATGTGCCACTTCATATACTCATGTAGAACATGTTAAACTTCGTCAATTTTTTGTTAAACTAATTCTATATAGTTCTATGCAAATTGCTTATGAATTGGATGGGACAGTTTTGTGGACAGATAAAGCAATACGGAATATGTATCTTGCTATGAATGGTACCTTAACATTGCAAACTCAACCAAACATTAGCTTGGATGACATCAGACAAATATAACAAAGAATCAAGCCAGGTTGGCATCAGTGCAACACAGGCCCAATCAGATGTTGTGTAGCACTGTAGCTAACTCATAACTCCAGATACTTTTAACTAACTAATGTGGTTCTATCATTCTTCAAAAACAATGGCCAGGTATTTACATATCTACAATCAGTCAATCAGCCAGTAGTTACAAGTCTCTCTCAGATGGAGCAAAAGATACGATTGTGAAACTCACCAAATAACAATCACATGGATAGAATGCCTAATCATGCTAGTATGTACATCTCTACCCGAAAATAACTTAATGCTCACATTTGCATTCCTAGTCAGTTTCAATAAAGAACGTAGTGGACTAAGGTATCCTTCAGTGTCATAACGAGATTAAAACTTTCCCTCCATATGCCTAAACAAAATTATTTATCTACAAACAGTTGATAGGATTACAAGCTATTGTGAACTAGCATGCCAAAAAAAACACAAAGGAATTACAACTCCTAGATCCTGTAAATTGACAGAATAACAGAAGAAATAACCAGTCCCCAAGAGAATAGGAGGAATATTATTTCATAACTATAAACACATTAGACTAAACCCTGATCATCAACACAACTCTATAAAGTACCCAAATTCGAGAATCTTATTGCAATATAACTGTCCTTAGCTCTTCAATTTTTTCCTCTATCTTCCACATCGGATTAAAAAAAAAATACCAACTAGATTATCAAGATTTTCTAACAAAAGGAAAACTAGTTTTAAGTATGACATCAGGAGTTTACTGCTTAAAATACCAAGATTTTGAAAGAAATATTTGTGCCAAAATGAAGACAAATATTTAGGAAAGTGTTTTAGCTTTGTTCACTTTCGTGACGCTTTAGAAACATCATTAGCTGCATGTTATAGAAAGTTTTTAAAAAGTCTATGGCACCAACGAATCAAATAAGAAAAAAGTAAAGCATAAACTCAACAATTTCAACCCTCATCAAAAATAGCCAAGAAAAATCAACCAACCTTGCCAGTGTGACCCTGCAAGATCCTGCAGCAAACGAGATCTGTGGGGCTGAAACTAATTGCCGATCTCCCTTGGCTCTTAGCATACCCAGCCACTGAAGCACGCACACAAGCGTAAGCCTAGAGGGCTAGTCATATCACATGTAAGAGAAACCAGAGAAACACAAAAAGAGAGGAATCCCACCATCAGTATCGAGAAGCAACTGCCTCCTCTGCTTCAATCGCTCCCTCAGAGAGTTCACCGTGGCCGTTGCAGCTGCGTGCCGCTCCTTCAGCTCCGCGACCGACATCGACGAAGCCCACCCCTAGCTCCAGCAAAACCAAACCGAAGAAAGGGAAATCCAGGGCCTCCTATGATGCTTAACCTCCCCGTGAGCTCGATCGGCGCCCTAATCGCCTGTTTCAGTGGTAAAAATCACGCCTTGGAGTAGCAGGCCGCCAGAATCGACCGAGCAAGAAGGCGGAGAACGGAGCAAGACAAGTCAAGGACGGGGAACGGGAAGAAGACGACAGAGTGCCACTGACGTCAGCGAAACCACGGTACACAAAGTCGACGAAACTTGTCTATTTTGTTAAAAAGCCCAAAAAGAAAACAAAACTACATGAGTCCGTTAGAGTGAGGGATATAAAAAATAATACTTGGTATTGCAAAAATGTATTACGAATAATATTTTTTCAAAAATGCTATATTTTGTTTTTATCTTTTTCCATCCATTTTTTTTAATTATATTTGTTAGGGGTCATTTATAGTTATAGATAATATGATAAATAAATACATATTCTATATATTGCCGAGTATTAGCTTAAATTAAATTGGACTGAACTAAATTAATCTAAATAGAATAAATTAATTTTTTTTCAAATTAATTTTAATAAAACGGAATAAACTGAACCGATAAAATATCAATTAATTTGATTAAAAATTTAATTAATTTAATTTTTTAACATTGATGAAATTATGAGACATTTAATTGAAATCAAAATTAATTTTTAACCTACTTTAAAATTTTATTTCAATTTATCCAATTTAATTGAATAAGGATTTTTAAAATCGAAACAGAACATAATTAATAGAATAGACTGATTTTTTTTTAATTCAAAATATCGAAATAACCAAATTAAATTTCAATAGGGTCAGTTTATTCATTTTACGAAACTTTTGATCACCTCTAATTCTAAATCGTTTTTATAAAAGCTAAGAAATTCTAAACTAAAAAAATCAAGGGAAGAACTTATTTATTGTGAGAAAAGATTGCATTAATCACTTAAATGGGATTTGATAATAAATGTTATGTTCTATTCTATTTGAAATTCGTAAGAGAACAAGTTACACAAACATCCAATAATAATTAATAAACACCATTTAATTAATTTCATACTCTTAGAATCATCTTTTTATTCCTCACCTTCTTCTTCCATAAACTAAACAAAAAAACTTATTCCTCCTATTTTTGCCTTTCTCTTCTTATCACCTTCTTCTTATTGGCCTCCATTGTACACACATTTGGAGTAACCTATTTCCAAATACAAAATAAGAAAATATTACAATAAAGACGTATTAATTATATATACATACACACATAAGTATCTACAAAATTAAATGAGCATTTTGTATTTTTGAAATCAATGGATTTTTAAAAATATATATATTATATCATCACACTTTATCATTAAAAATATCTTTGGTAATAGTTTAAAACCTATATGAATTTATTAGATGGAAAGCATCTTAAGGGTATCTCGAAGATTTTAGAATTGTAAGCATTGTTTCAAAGAGAAAAAAAAAATCATAAGGTAAATTAAAAATTTCCTAATCTTATTTATTAATATTTAAAGAGAAAAGGGCAGTCAGAGATCGGTTCCACGTACTCGGGTTGTCGGTGGTGAGGATGGCGGAGCCGCTGAAGTCGCAGTCCCCGGCGTTGCGGGCGGAGAGCTGGTAGAACTCGTTCATCGCGTACGCTGCGTGCGATCGTACGGTGTTCGGATCTTCGCACGCCCCTCCTTCCTGGATCGGACGGCAGTCCACCGCCGGCTGCCCACAAGCATAATCCAGGCACGCCTGCAGCTCCGCCTCCGTCGCCTCCTGTTTCGGCACGCACCACCTTTTCCCCTCCGACCGCTTCGGCGCCGGCGCCGTCGTCGACGAGTTCCCCTGCATCCCGTCACCGCCATAAGCCGTCAAAGTTCAATCTTGCCCAAAATTACGAGATCAAATTTTCGATTTTTTTCTTACCGGGGAAGCAGGGGCGCCGTGGGCGGCGGAAGACTTGGCGAGGCCTACGTCGTAGGTGGGCGTGAGGTCAGGACGGTAGAGGCCGAAAGAGCGCTCGGACGTCGGCCCGGGCTTGAGATCCTCGTCATAGAGCGCGAAGATGTAGGTGTCCACTGACTTCCCTGGTGCTGCTGGCGTTCCGGCGAGGGATCGCAGGTGCGCCACCAGGCCGCCATTGTACGCCTGAGCGTTCTCCACCGTCGCCCCTTCTTCCCCTGCGTCTCCCTTGTATGGCCAACCAGTCTCCGCCACCAAGATCTCCACCCCCGGGAATCCCGCCGCTGCGATCGCCGCCCTCACCGCGTCCACCTGCGCGTCGAACATGTTCATGTAAGTCGCCCCCGTTCCGGCGTCGTGCCTCCCGGCGTTGGGCTGGAAGAGGCAGAAGGCGAGCGTCTCCGGCCGCGGGTCGCTCTGGTACGCGAAGTAAGGGTAAGGATTGATCATGAAGGGGCTCGCCGTATCATCTAAGAAGGCGAGGAAGCCCTTAAGCGCGGGGAGGACGTCGGCGTGAAAGGAGCCGGAGGAAGGCGGCTCGGAGCTGGCGAGTACCGACATGATGTTGACGGTTGAAACCTTGATGCCGGCGGTGGAGGGGGAGGCAGCGGCGAGGGCGGTGCGGAGGTTCTGCATTGCCGGGAGGAGCTGAGCTGCGAGCGCTGAGTCGCCGGAGCTGAAGGCCTCGTTTCCGACAGCGACGAGGGAGATGGAGGTGGCGGGGTGGAAGGGGAGGACGTTGGCGGAGACCCAGTTGGCGGCGGCCATTGGGTCGGAGGCCAGGGCGGGGATGTCGCCATTCGAGGCACCGATGACGACGGAGATGCCAGTGCCGGCGAGCGCGCGGAGAATATTAGGGTCCGCGCCGTAGAGGCGGACCTTGGAGATGGTGGTCGACTGGAGGAGCTGCGCCGTCGCTGTCGGCGGCGGGAGATTGTCTGCCACCTCGCCGTAGTTAACTCCAATAAACGACTGCGACTCTACAATTCCACAATTAATCCATCAAATTTGCATCAGAAATCAAACTTACTTCTCCACATTCAATCTCTCGAACTCAAAATCATCACAAAACTACTCGAAATCGCGATCAAAACCCGCTTTTTACTGCCTGCAACTGCGCAATCACTGGAAGAAGCTAACAAAAAGAAGCGATTTTGAAGGTTAAAAAAACCTTGAAATCGCACAACAGCAGCTCAAAGATCTCAACTTTTTGCCTAAAAAACATCACATCTTTGGATCGAAAGACAACTCACTGGCAAAAGGGAGGGGGAGAAAGAGCGCAGCGGCGATCACGAGGCATATGGAAATCCTGGAAGCCATGGCGAAGAAAGCTGAGAGCTCTTTCGCTGCTTTAAGGAAGAAAGCTGAGAGCTCTACTAGAAAAAAGAATCATGTGGACGATGAAGAGGAAGGAGAAGCAAGGAACCAGATCCCGGAACAGTGATTTCAAGATTTACCATTCATATCTTATAGAAAATGATGCGAAAGATGAAGAACAAGAAGGGCTTGCAAAAAAATTACATATGAGTTACTAGGATACAACAAAAACTTTACCAAACTAGTTTTGCACAAATCTGCCAAAATGAAAGATTATTCACCATATTGCATAATTCAAGTTTCTGAAAAATAATCAGAAGCTAAAACTCTGCCCTAAAGTGAAACTCCTCTATGCTCTGAAACTATCAACTGAGTCAAGATAGAAGATTTCAGTATTCAACTAAAGAATCACACAGTGGCAGCAACAAGAATTTTTCTTCAGCATGGGAATGCATCTCAGGGTCACTGCCCTAAACTTGTGCCTTACTTGTATCACATCCAAGGTTGTGTCAATTATTCGTTTTCAAAAAAACCGCCTTTTGAAGATTCGACTTCGGTATGTGCGAAAAAGTAAACCGGCACCGATTCCGATACCAATACAAACACCAAAACTGATCCCAACACCAACCTTGACGCCTTCGTTAAACCATGAGAGTTCGCCATCCTCGTCAGGTTGCAGATTATCATAGTCCATGTCTGTGTTATTCTCATACCCGCTGTCTCCGTATCCTAAACCCTATTACAAGTTAAATGTCAAAGAGAGTGATCAGAAATAGGCAATTCAGCACCTCAGCACAAGAAAGGATAAGAATCATTTAGCCGGGCCTAAATAGTTAGCACAGACATGGTTTATCATATTCTCAATAAGCTAAGACAAAACAAGCACATAGACTACAAGAACTGGTAAAATGACTTATATGGAAGCAGAGCCAACATGTATATATATCATTCTAATTCAATAAAATCAATGTTAACACCTTATCTGGAATCCTCTGATTTGAGAATAAGATCCCTGCCATGATCATGTGAGAATGGCATAGTATGTCAATACATATTGATGAAGTCCTGTGTAGATCATTATTTTTCATGTTCTGTCAACTCTCCATAACATAATTAGTTAGTTGTTGAATCTAATTTAAGAAAGAACATAGCGTTCTAGTGAAATTAACACAAACTAGTATTTCAATGTTCTTAAAGTAGTAACATTT
>JBAMIE010172127.1:0-14941 GCA_037177295.1 Kaempferia parviflora | reverse complement strand
TATCAAAGAATTCCATGCAATATGATAGCAAATAAATTCTGAAATGACATCTAACTAGTGAAGTATCGACTGTGATGAATAAGCAATAACAATTCGTGTTGTTACCTTATGGGGAACTATGCACGTACGAGAAACAATATGGCCGGGGAACATGCATGTAGAAAATATCCACGTACAAAAACAATATGTAGCACTTGAAACAATAGATGCTTCAATTTCACAAGCATATACATAATTCCTTCAACATCTTATTTTCTTTGCCAGTGAATGAGTTTATGCAATGGCAGAGAGAGAAGAGAGGTAGTGAACCAAATTAGCTTTTAGCATCTTTCATTTGCCATAACCACAAGCAAAGCAAAGCATTCTTTTGCTCGTGGAGTAGAATAAACACCATGATGTAGCCCGCAACATAAATATCCTTAATCTACATCTCACGCAAGATGCAGTCCACACAAAGGCTTGTGACAAACTAAAATACTTGTCAGATTTAGTTTACCATCATCATAAGCATCTTTCATTTGCCATCGCCACATACAAGCAAAGCAAAGTATTCTTCTTTTGCTCATCGAGTAGAATAAACATCATGCTTTACCCAGCAACATAAATATCCTTAATCTACATATCAATCTCACGCAAGCTCCAATCCACATGAAATTTAATTTAATTCGTGACCAACTAAAATCCTTGACAGATTTCATTTAATTTACGTATTTAATTTTTCTTTTTCTTTTTCTTTTACTTTTAAGAAAGTAAAAAAAAAAAAAAATATTCTTTAAGGCTTGTAAAATAGTTAAATCCTCGACAACTTTAGTTTATATTCTTTTCTTTCTTTTTCTATAATTCTGTAGCCACATATATATCTCTCTCCCAATCTGCAAATTGGTATTTGAGAATTGATATATAAATATGGCTTGTTTAATTATTAGAATTAACTTTCTGAATAAACTGCTCTCTCACCATTAATTAATTATGAGAATTATGTTAATTAATTAAGAAGAGCTTGCAGAGATTGATTAATTGTGTCGACAAGGTAGAGAGGTTTAGCATCCTTTAATTTATATATATAAAGCAGAAGAGATGGATTAATGTGCGGAGAAGCTGATGAAGTTAATTAATTTAGCGCCCTATGTATATATAGACTCTAATTAGTTTTGATTAGTTTAAGAGGAAATTGAGGGGACGTTTGATAAGCGGGTTTAGAAGACTGAAATAGAAATGAAATATGTTTCATTCCCATCCTTGTGGCAAAAAATAGTTTCATTTTCATTCTTGATGCTTGGTATATGTGAATCAAATTTTAAATTTGGGTTTCATACTCATAATTTCATATACAACATCTCTTAGGTTATCGCTAAACTCATTGCCCCTCAATCAAATCTATTACCATTCCAATTACCAAATATATACTAAACGCCCCTGAGTTTCATTTAGAAAATTAAAGGATTAGGGATTAAATTGTTGAGAATTGTTTTTTGCTAACTAATTAGTCCAAGAATATGGAAGACGTGAACAACTATTTAGTTATATTTGGCGTATGAAAAATTAATATATTTTTTATTATTTGAGTGATAAAAGACGTGTGTCAATTCTCTAGGGCAATTAATCAATTATACTTAATTAGTCACTGGAAATTAATTGATTAATTAATAAAATGAGGTCATTTAAAATAATTGTGCACATATTCTAAAGCTATGAATCAATCAATTGATTAATTTAAATTAGTAATAAATAAATAAGACTCTTAAGCCTTTTGTAAAAAATCCTTATCCTATAAAAGGAAGGTACTCTTATAGCTCAACTTATTCAATATTAAGTTATATGGTCAGTTTTTTACCCAATGATAAATTTTTGAAATTACTAAATCACATATTTAAAAAGTTATTGTTCTTAATATATTAGGTCAAATTAATATTTAAGAGTATAGATGTAATTATAAGAACTAGATGAACTCATAGAACCCAGTTTCACGTCATTCCAAGTACTCTAGGTTCATCAACTGATTTTGAAGAGTTTCGACCAAAATCGGTTAATGAACCTAAAGAACTCGGAATGAAGTGAAGTTAGGTCCTATGAGTTCGTCTACTTGTTATGATTATATTCATGCCATCAAACATCAATTTAACCAAATATATTGAGAATAATAATTTTTTAAATACAAATTAGTTTTTCGGATATATTCGTGTTCAAAAAATAAATATTCTTAATATATTAGGTAAAATTGATATTTGAGAGTATTTTACAATCGGGAAAACTCGACGAGCACATAAGAACTGGCCGAAACTGACTGATAGACCTAGAAACTTTGGAATGACAAGAAACCAGTTCATATGTGCTCGTCTAGTTCTCATGATTGTAAAAATATCCTCAAACATCAATTTGACTCAATATATTGAGATCAGTGAATTTTTGAATATGAATTGGTTTAAATCGGCTAAAACAATTGATTCAACTGCTAAAAAAGGTACTTGACTGGGAAAAATGAAAGTGGATACATGATTTGATAATTTTAAATAGTAATTTTAAAAATTATTTACATAGTTTAGTAAAAAGATGTTGTAAGTTTAAATCTTAAATGTTTCTGCCTTTCCTCACCAAAAAGTTCTAAGGTTTACCCTAACTTATAATCTACTTTGCTTCTATTTTAAGTCTTGGAAGACAATTATTAATAATTGGATAAAACATCCACGCCATTTTCCTTATCCAAAATATATAATTTAGGGTAAAAAAGTTATTTTATTAAATTTATATATTTATTTTTTACTTACAATATATCACCTTATTTTTTTCTCTCTCCTCTGCAATGTTTAGGATTGGATTTTATTCCATATATTAAAAGTAAATTAAAAGAAGTATTATTTATAAATGCTAAATTTATGGAATAGATATAATAGCTGATTTTTAGGTATCCTATTCAAAATTTAGGATAAAACTTTTGGATAAGATTGTAACGATCAGGCACCTTGGCCCCTTGGGCGGCCCAGCTGGTGGCCCCTTGGTGGTCCCTTTAGACGGTCCCACTTGCAGCCCAACTAGCGACCCCTTACGTCGTCGACCGACAACCATTGGCCATGCCGTTACTCACAAAGTCTTCCCACCTCTAGGCAGTGAGTTTTTGTCTTCCCCAGGATTCGAACTCTAGACCTTCAGGTTAAGTACTAGAGTTTATGAATCCTGAGAATTGGAATTAAAAATTACCGACGACTAAATTAATTGAATATCGCGTTCTCGGTCGTCGGAGGAGCTTTCAGGCGTCGTAGAGTCATTTTCGAAGCAGAGCGCAGGAGCGAAACTTGTTCAGATCGATGTATTGAGCCTCCTGCTCGAAGCTGCTTTTATAACCCATTCCAGGCGCCCCAGCATGCTGATGTGGCAGGTCCTTGTCGAAACTCTATCTCCAGAGTTTATCACCTCTCGAGCACCCGGACCGGTCTGGGCTCCCGCACTGCTGATTTGGATTGTTGACTTCAGCAAAGCGTTATCACCTGGGTGCGGAACATCCCGTGCGCCTTGACCCATCCGGGCGCCTGGAGCATGATTTTCCATGCTTTTTGACTTTCTGCAAGTAAACAAGTTAGAAAACCAAGTATAACTTGTAAAACAAAGTTAGCACAATTAAATAAGAGTAGTAGTTAAGTTTTGTCCCTCCAGGACCAAAACTTAGTCAAAAAGGACTCAGCTTAGGATCCTAAAATGGGTCTAAGCTGGCCCGACGTTTATGTGTTCCTTCGAACAAGAATGCGTTCTCACAGTTATTCTCCTCCAGTGACTTATCTTTTTAGAATTGGACATCCGAAACTCAGACACCGAAATCGCACATCCGGATCGCTCACACTAGAATCAGACATTTGGATCATCCACACCGGGAATCGAACATCCCGGATCACCGACACCGGGAATCGAACATCCCGGATCATAGACACCGGGAATCGAACGTCCCGGATCGAGACACCGGGAGTCGAACGTCCCGGATCGAGACACCGAGAGTCGAACGTCCCGGATCGAAAACCTGCAAGCTCCATAACTCCATTAGATCACACATACTCTAACTTTAACCTATTTGTCATTCATCAAAACCTAAGTTTGACTGTCAGTGCAAATTGCACTAATAGGATGAGTATGTAAGAATTGGAGAAACCATAGCACTAAAGAGCATGAAACTTTTTGTCAAAGTAGGAATCTCGATCTTTGGAGATGAATACTTGTGGTGTCCAAATAGCAATGACATTGCTAGATTGCTAGTAGTTGGTGAGAAACGGAGATTTCCAGACATGTTGTGGAGTATTGACTGCAAGCACTGGAAATGGAAGAATTGTCCAACTGCATGGACAGGTATGTATATTAGCCATGCACATGAGCTAACAATTATTTTGGAAGCAGTGGTGTCCATGATCTTTGGATATAACATGTATTTTTTGGTTTGCCTGGTCACATAATGATATCAATGTGTTGGAAAGATATAATATATTTACAGATCTTGTTGAAGGTCGTGCTCCTAAAGTTAACTACTCAATCAATGACCACGATTATACTATAGGATACTATTTTGCAGATGAAATCTATCCTTCATAGTCTACATTTGTCAAAACCATTCCAGCACCACAAGATCGTAAAAGGCAATTGCTTACATCATCTCAAGAATCTGTGAGGAAGGATGTCGAGTGAGCATTTGGAGTTTTATAAGCATGCTTTGCAATTGTTTGTGGACTAGCACGATATTTTTGTCAATCTGTACTGAAAGATATTATGATGGTCTGCATAATATTGCACAACATGATCGTTGAGGATGAGAGAGATTCTTACCTTAGAGTATATGACTTTGATTAAGACCAAGCAGATGATGCAAATCCAGAACTAATTTCCTGTTATCCTACTACTCAATTTGTGGATTTCCTTCAAAGTTATCGCAGCATTAGAAACAAAGAAACTCATTCACAACTACAATTTGACCTCATTGAACATCAATGGATGCTACAAGGTGAAGAGTGAACCAATATCAACCAAAACATGTGCTTTTATATATTTACAATGTTATTGCATTTGAATTTAAGTTGGTACTATTGTATGATGAAGTAGCATATTTAAGACTCATTCGCACATCAATAGTAACTCTAAACATCAATAACACTTTTATGCAACTTCACTTTCTTGATCTCTTATATTTGACTATGCATCGCTATTCGCTCGGGGAGATCATACAAGTTTGGAACATCAACTTTATTGTTAATCTCAAAAACTCTAGACCAGTTTATCATAGCTTAGGCAAATTGTATAGTCAAAACAAAGATTGTATTAAGATAAACACATCAATTGAGCTGCTGTCAGTGATAAAAATGTCAAGATAAACACAAAGAATAGTTGAGATTGAGATTTTTCCCAAAGTAAATTATGCACAAGAAATTGATGTATCAGAAATGTTTCTGTCTCGTACAAGATTGCTACACAAGATTTCATACAAGTGAGGGAAGCAAGATCTTTATTATTCACAAAGTCATGGGAGACTGTTAAAATGTTTAAGATGACTAACCCAAAAGCTCTGGCTCCTTTGCTTTCCTTTCTTTTCACTAAAACAATAAATACTCCATGTAATTTCCATATGAGAGAATTACAGAAAGAATGTGTATTCTTCATTTTATCAGTAGATTTCAAAGCGTTAATTATGAGTAAAACTTCAAAAATTAATGTTTTAACCTAAGAGAACTGAAACTAAATATGTGAAATATAATATTGAAGGAATAACTAAGATGGATGGACAATAAATTCCTATGAGCAAGTGTTTTAAATATATTGAATCTATTATTCATAAAGGACATTGATGGAGATATCATTCATAGGATAAAGAAGGATTGGTTGAAATTGAGAGGTCTTGTGAAGTTTTATATGATATCCACATCCTCTAATCCACGAGAAAAAATATTATGATTGTAATACAACCTACCATCATACTCTGTAGATCGAAGTGTTGGGATTGCTAGCACACAATATATATGTAAGACTATAGAAAAGGAAAAACGAAACATATCGTTATCTTCAGTTGGAGGATGTAACTCCCATAGATGATGAAATTAGAGAAAATAGATAGGAAGGCGAGTAACGAAAATCTATAGGTAGAAGGGTTAAATAAATTAAAACCAAAGGTGTAAGGGGTAGAGAGACAAAAGAAAATTCCAGTAATCATTAATACAACAAAAATGACTTAAGTAACATAATTATTAATAATGATAACCAAACATAGAGCTCAATGGGGAAATAAGATATTTATAACCAACTCCAAATAGTTATGAGCGCTCAATGATGGATATTGAAATGGTGAATAGGTGAAGGCCCTGTAGTGGGGTCAAGGGTCAACGAGCTGGAATAGGTGGCGGTCAAAGGTCCCTAGTCAAAACTCAAGCAACCTGCTTAGTGGAGTCCCCCCCCCCCACCACCGGCCGAGACCCAATTCTCACTCTCCGATCGGATAGGCTCCCAAGGAGCCCCACTCCCCGGTGGACATTCAGGGGCTTTGTTCCCCATTCACTCCCAATCGGTTACACCAATCGAACAGGCTCCCAAGGGGCCCCACTCCCCGGCTCTGGCGGACATTCACGGGGCTCTGCTCCCCGTACTCTCCCGATCGGCTACGTCGATCAGACAAGCTCCCAAGGGACCCCACTGCTCGGCTCTGTCAGACATTCACGGGGCTATTCTCCCCGTTCACTCTCAATCGGTTATGCCAATCAAACAAGCTCCCAAGGGGCCCCACTCCCTAGCTTTGCTGGACATTGACGGGGCTTTGCTCCTCATTCACTCCCGATCGGCTATGCCTATCAGACAGGTTCCCAAGGGACCCCACTCCCTGACCTTGTCGGACATTCAGGGGGCTCTATTCCCTGTTATCTCCCGATTCGACACCAATCGGACGGACTCTCAAAGGGTGCACACTCCAGATTACCATCTAGGCTTCCCCTTGGGATACTAGTGCAACTCACACAGTCCCCTTAAGAAGAGGGGCTCCCTGCGCCTGATCCATCTTCTCACTAACGACCTAAGGGGCTCCTTAGTCCTTGGGCCCGATGAGCTCCCTAGCCGATGAGCCCTATGGGATCTCTAGCCTTGGAGCTCACTTCGACATTAATGCAGCACGTGAGTTTATAATGAAATCAGATGCTACATATCCTTGCACAGATACCCAATACTCCTCCCATACCTATGATGGGATTGCTAAATAGGGTGTAAGCATGGTGATTAGATAGATTATTAGACAGTGATGTGATGCCTCATTTAATGTGGAGATTACGCACGCATGTATCTACTCTTGCCTTTTCTACCATTTGCACCACTGATTTGCTTCTCATTTTGCTAACCTGATGTCCGAATAGCCGGCCAGGAACCCCTCCCTAGTCTGCTTACTTACTGACGATTTTCCTCCTTCCCTGGTTGGTATTTGCAGGCGATTTCAAGAGTCCTTCAACAGGAGTTCTACTCGCAGTCAACATCAAGCTAGTTCACCGGTGGTCCACGGCTCACCGCTTCCAGACAAGATCAGATATTATTGAGCCTTGTGTTTTATGTAGCTTTATTGAAAGATCAAACGTTGTCAGGTAGTGTAGCTCATATTGAAGCCCTATCAATCAATATGAGTAACTACAAAAAACAACCTCCATTTATATAATCTCACAAGTCACAACAATGATCTACCCGATATGCAGGATGTCATAGCACCAAGTGCAAGGTGTTCTATTGCAAGTTTATTTGAGATTAAATAATTCAGTCATAAATCTATTGTAAGTTGTAACTTCGACTAACAAAAAGATGAATTTCTAATGCATTTACAAAATAATCTAAAGGGAACCGTGTAACCGCACAAATCATCTGTATTTGCATGGCTGGTTTATGCAAGATCCCCTCCTTGTTATGTGTTGGGTTGATGCATATTGTAGATGGCATCACAAGAACTCTGCAAGAGGAACCAAAATCCAAAAAGTCAGTAGAAGTTATTAGCTCATAGAGTTTTGGAAAGGCTCAGTGATCACAGTTCTACAGCAAATTCCAGTCATTGCCAAACTTCCTCCTTGCTTAAGCTACTCTAATAGATGTGATCAGTGGTTGTAAAAGAAAAAGAAACAAAATATCCCACGATCCCAATGGCCGCGCAAAATGTGAACAGGAAAACGACATTTTCAGATATTGTTTCAGTAATCATCTTCGGTAAGCATCAATGCAACATAATCACACGCACAAAGTAAAATCGACATCAGATGCTCATAACTACAGAAACCTCACAAAATTCCCAATTCCAACACAACAAAATCTAACAAAGATAATTCGAAACAATAATAGGTATTTTCCAGAAAGAAGGTACAGCAGAAGAACTGTGTGGACCTTTGGAGGAAGAGAGCTTCTTCCAGGGCGCATCGGGGCGACCGATGAGGTTTCCCCAATACAAGCACAAGCACTTCTTGTCATCCGCCGCCGTCCCCGACGACGCGGAGGAAGGGAAGACGAAGGCAGCGATCAAATACGAGACGCTATTAAAATAATATTAATACCATTCGCTTCACAAATATCCGGGGATGTAGCTCAGATGGTAGAGCGCTCGCTTAGCATGCGAGAGGTACGGGGATCGATACCCCGCATCTCCATTTAATTTTAAGGTTTTTTTTATTGTTCTATATAAAAAAAAGTTCAGCCGTAGTTCATTACTTGATTTGGGAAGATCTAAAATTAGATAGGAACGACTAAATCGATCGATATACAATAATATGGATTCAGTAGATATGAACAATGTGAAATTAAAATTTTCTTGTCACCATTCAATTATTTATTTATTTTTGACTTGCAATTTTATTGAAATTGACAAGAATCAAAATCACAAAAGATTTTAAAAAAAAAAAGAGATCTTTTTTCCGTTTAATATAAAAAATTCACCTGTAATTTGTTCCATTATTAATTTGGGAAGACCTAAAATTACAAGGGACAAATAAATTGATCGATATACAATAATATGGATTCAGGAGACATGAACATTGTGAAATTAAATTTTTGTTTTCAACATTCAATAATTTATTTATTTTTGACTTGCAATGTATTGAAATTGACAATAATCAAAATCACAAAAGATTTAAAAAAAATTGATCAAATGTGAAGTTTTTGTTAGGATCCATGCGAGCTAAAAGGGGTGAATAGGTTCGACCGCGTTGAATTGATTACGCAATAGAACTTGAATAAATCAGTAATACAACAAAAACAAGGTCGGTTTTACTTGGTTCACCACCTCCCAAGGTAACTATGTCTAAGGCCTAGTCGCTCCTATGGGCTAGCAAAGTTAGTTAATACATGTGATGTTATTATAATAGGTCATGCGTTCGATTCCCACCTTATGCAAAATGCAGCACAAGTGACCTGACCCTCATGCAAAAGGGTCATTGTGTTGGGTGAAGTCTCTCATGATTTACCTCCCTTTTAGATCATATGGGACAGCCCTAAAGGGGCCCCCGAGGTGAGAGTTCTTACTTTTTTGTTGCAATATGTCTAAGGCCTAGTTACAACGACTACCACAACTATCCTTCCCTTTCTCAAATACCTTCTGAATGCAAAGAAACTTCTTACAACTTATTTTTACAATAAATACAACCAAATACAAAGATAAAATAAAGAAATCAAAATAAACACGTTGATGCAAGTGAGCTTTGTTTTGGATGCTTTCTTATTGCTTTGGATTACCTCTTTAAAGTAGAAAATGCAGCAACACTTTGTTTCCAACCTCTCAAGAATTGACATCTTCAAAACACCTCAAAACATTTTTTTATAGGGTTGTTTGGGATGATTTTCATCTATCAATTCACTAATCTTACACATCAGTCGATTGATCAACCATAAATTAAAACGTTGATATGACTCGTCAACTCAATAGCTTATCCACCTTAGCATTAGTCGACTTCCTATTACCATCAGTCGACTTCTATCTAATCAGGCAAATCTCACAATCACATTCTGAACTCTATGTTAACTCGAACAATGACATCAACAACTAAACACTCCATCAGTCGATTGATTACGATCGAGTTTTTCAATTAATTTCCAAAGCTTCTATTCACTATTATTGTGGCATAAGTTAACCGATCATACCCATTAGTCGACTGTTACTATAACAAATCACTATTCATAATTAATGCCTATGATGTTACTACAATAGGTCATACGTTCGATTCCCAGCTTATGCAAAATGCATTGCGAGTGACTTGACCTCATGCAAAAGGGTCACTGTGTTGGGTGAAATCCCCCGTAATTTGCCTCCCTTCCAGATCGCATGGGGCGGTCCTTAAAGGGCCCCCCCCCAGGCTGAGGGTTATTACATTTTTGCTGTAATAAGTCTAAGGTCTAGTAATAATGACTACCACCATTATTTTTCTCTTTCTCGAATACCTTCTGAAGGCGAAGAAGCTTCTTACAACTTATATTTGCAAGAAATACAACCAAATACAAAGATAAAAAAAAAAAAGAAATCAAAACAAATATGTACAAGTGAGCTTTGTTATGGATGCTTTCTTAATGTTTTAGATTGCCTCTTTATGGTAGGAAATGAAACAACACTTTGTTTCCAACCACTCAAGAACCGGCCTCCTCAAATTACCTCAAAACATTTTTTTTATAGGATTGTTCAGACTGATTTTCGTCTATCAGTAGACTAATCTTACACATTAGTCGATTGATCAATTGTAGATTCAAACGTTGATGACTTCTCAACTCAATGACTTCATCCACCTCAGCATTAGTCAACTTGCTATTACCATTAGTCAACTTTTATCTAATTAGTCACAATCGAATTATAAACTCTCTATTCGCTTGAACAATGACGGCAGTTGATTAATACACTCCATCAATCAACCGATTACAATCAATTGAGTTTTTAAATTGTTGTCTGAAGCTTCTGTTAGTTGCTACAATGCCATCAGTTGACTGATCAAACTCATTAAATCTCACAATTGAATTCTAAACTCTGTATTCGCTTGAACAATGATAGCAGTTGATTAATACACTCCATCAATCAACTGATTACAATTAGTTGAGTTTTTTAATTGATTTCTAAAGCTTCTGTTAGTTGCTACAATGCCATCAGTTGACTGATCAAAACTCATTAAATCTCACAATTGAATTCTAAACTCTCTATTCGCTTGAACAATGACAGCAGTTGATTAATATACTCCATCAATCAACTGATTACAATCAGTTGAGTTTTTTAATTGATTTTTGAAGCTTCTGTTAGTTGCTACAATGCCATCAATTGACTGATCAAACTCATTAGTTGACTATCACTATAGCAAATCACTATTTATAATTACTGTAGTAGTTTTTTTTCATTATTACTGTAGTAAATTCTAAAAATACCTCAAATCTTAATTTCGGGGTTTAAAGTTCATCTGTCAATCAATACACTATCAATCAACTAATACTCATATTTCAACCTTATCAAGGCTGAATTCTCATCTTGTCTAATATCCGGATGTGGTCAATCGACCGAGACTTCCTTTACTTAGCATCCGATTAACTTTTGTCTATCGAACCTATCTGTTGCCTAGCATCCGATTAACCTTAACCTATTGGGACTTCATCATTGTTTAACATTCAATCAACTTAATTTAACCTGTTGAGACGTCATCATTGTCTAACATCCAATAATCAACTTTCACTTTCTAAAACTTCCTTATTGCCTAACATTCAACCAACTCGATATGTCATGACTTCACGTCTTATGCCAACTCTATATTGGATTTCCAACCTTCAAGTGTCTGGTCAACTGTAACTCATTTGAATTTTTCTCTTGACAACTAACATATTGATCAAATATTAAAACTCCAATTTAGTACATCGAGCTTAGTCAATCGAAGTTGGTCAACATGATCAACCTTGACCAAAAGCCGATTGCATCAACGATTATAAATATGCCAACAAATATAAGCAATGTGAGATTAAACTCTTATTTTTTTTTATTTAACAATGTTTCTACTTCGCTTAACAGTCTACACTACATCTTTTTATTCATTTGCATCTGTTCATTTACTTCACTTAACAATGTTTCTACTTCACTTATTTGTTTTGATACAAATTGTAGAGACATTGATGGTGATTTGAATCTTTTGCAATAGCAAAAAATTCATTATTATGTTCATACAGATGAGGTGTAGTAGGAAAATACTGAGAGAAATAATTAAGAGGATCAGATTTTAAATCTCATTAAAAATAAATATTCTAAAGATTGACTTGTAGTGTAGACAAATCAAAGAGAGCCCGTCTACTTAATTAATATATATATATATATATATATATATATATAAAGATTTTTTATACTGCGGACAAGTTCCTACGGAACTCGTCCGCACCATATACATACTGATTTTTTTATTTTTTGATTAATTTATTTTAAGATCCCGGTTTGTCAATCATATTTTTCCTTTCGGGTTCAGGGATTAGGTTATAATATTAGCACAAAAAAAATTCAAATCGGAAAAATTTTTTAGGTTTGCACGGAGTGTGCGGCATAAGATCCTTAGCGTAACATTTCTCTCTCTATATATATAATATTATTAAATAGAAAATATGTGTGCGATGATCAGTCTTAAGTATATACATCAAAAATAATAAACTGAATGCAATTCGTGCTATTAAGATGCACTATTAAGGGAATATAATTTAGTTTGAAAATTTTGTATGGTTCAGCCTCAAATTAATATATTAATCCACCCTTTAATGAGTTATGAATAGTATATTGCTACAACTCAACATGATAATTATGAAACATAGATGCAACTCGTGACTAGAATCAAAACTAATCAAGACAACTATGGATCTTGATTGTTTTAGATTAAGAAACTCTTGGAATAAATATTCTTTACCCAAGAACGCCATCAAATTATGAAAATAGTGATTAGTGAGTGAAAATTTCATTTGCAAATTTTTTGATCACTGATGTTATTTAGCGATGGAAATAAATTTTCGTTGCTAATTAGCGATACATTAAATGTCCATCAATAAATATAGTGATGCAGACCTGACCATAGTTTAAAATTGATAGTTCAACCGTTCGAAATTGTTGGTTTCACGGTTCCTGACAGATCGACCCTTAACCTTAACCGTCTAAGATAGTTACGATTTACGGTTCGGAATCTCCGGTTCATGGTTCGATTCACGGTTCACCATGGTTCGTCACGGTTCGCCATGGTTCAAGATTATATATTAAAAAATTTAAAATTTATTTAAAAAAAGGACTTGCACTTATTTAAGTTACCTATATATCCCCTTAGGGTATAGAAGAATCAAAGCCTACGAACTTCTTTTTACATTTTTACCCTTTTACATTAGAAATTGGTGTTGTTAATTACTCACTTCCATTTTCCATTTTCCATTCTCATTGTATTCATTCCTTCGGTATCAAAATCTTCGACTTCATCATCTAAAATTGTCACGCCTCGAGGGTATACTTGTTTGTTGAACTGGACGATACCCCCTAGTGACAATTTAGGAAATAATCGATATCAAACCAATTCAAGCCAACAAAAACATCAATGCAATATAAAGACACCAACACATAACAACTGATGCGTATATATATACCTATATCTATGAACATATTAAACTAACCAAAAATAAAATCAACCCTCAAACATTCGATATAAAAAGAAAATGAAAACTACAAGCAGCAGAAAATAAACCAACAACTCTAACAGAAAATCCAAACTCAAGTGGGGCTGACAACCATGACCTCTGAGCGATACGACACATCATCTACTTGTTAACCTAGAAACAAAAGGAAAAGCAAAGGTAGTGAGTATAAAATACTCAGTGGGTATAGACAGGTAGTACATGAACTATACATAAGGGAATCAAAGGATACAGTCTCAGGTAAAATACTTACTACAAAAAGTAAGAACATCGACATGAAATCATCTACTAATCATGCTATAAATAACAACATAAATCTTCACTAACCTGCTCCTCTAAGTATAGCCAATAAACAGGGAGTACATATAAACACCATCTGCATAAGCTCAGCACATAACAAGCATATAACAAATATAAAAAAAGTTATCCACTATTTGCGGGCGACAATACAGGCTAACATCATCTGGTCCAGTAGGCAAACAAGTCAGCTACTGACTACGAGCGACAATATACATACCACCATTTGGTCTAGTGGGCAGTCAGAGAACATAAATGTCACTCACTGTCTACGAGTAAAAATACATGCTACCACTACCTGATCTAGTGGCTAGATAGGATGTGTAGCTATCTAGCTATAGACTATGGTCGATAGTATGCACTACCACTATTTGATCTAGTGGGTAGTCCAAAGTTCAATATGTACACAATAATAATAACCAAATAAGCTGAAATAATCACATCCAAAGGTAAAGATCTAAATCTACACTATGATATCTTGAACATAACAATCCAAGTATAAATAGCAATAAATAATATGGATAGCAACAAGACTGCATAGATATCAAATAGACTAAAAGTAAGGTCAAACAATAAAAGGTCAAGCTCAAGAAGTAAATAGGGGGAGTCAAGGTAATAAATCTACCAAACAAAGCAAATAATATGCACTAAGATCAAAGATCTAAAGAAGACAAGCAGGAACTACCCACCTCAACTGTAGCTCGTCCTAACTGTCTTCAAGTCAAAGGAATTTACTTCAATCTTGAATTCTACAAGTATAGGATATACAGCAGAATTAAGTGTTGGAAATCAGTGGCCGGCTAGAAGGGGGTTGAATAGCTTGGTCACTCCCAATTCAAACTCTTCCTAAAATAGTTAGTATGCAACGGAAAATGCAAAACACAAACTAAAACAAATTAAAGAAGACAAGGCAATGCTAAGACAAACTCTTTACTTGGTATCCACCTTCAGCAGAGGTGACTAATTCAAGGGTTCACAAGATCACACGATTCTTCAATAAGTACTC
>JBAMIE010172120.1:0-14947 GCA_037177295.1 Kaempferia parviflora | reverse complement strand
CCTTTATTATTAAAATATGATATAAAATTGTCCTTGCCAATCAACACATGATTGACACTCAGGGCTATCACTAACAGTGTAGTGGTAAGCGTTAGGATGCATTTTTCAAACAAGCAAGGTTTAATTTCCACGTAGAGCACACATACGGTGATTGAACTACTGATGAAGCTGATGCTCCCACATCAAAAGCCACAATGTTTTATAAATTTACTTGGTAGGTAAAATATGGGATCAAATGTCTATCTCATATTATAAAATCTTGATACCTGATATAAAAAATGTCAAATCAACTATTATTCAAATAAAAATATTTTATTTGCCTAAACCTTTGGTCTAATATTTTGTTATATAAAGCCAATTGTCTAAATCCCAACCAAGTCAAACAATTAAAACAACTAGGCAAGTCCTCTTACACAATCACATCCCTATTTAAAGTTCAAGATTAGAGATAGGTCAACTACCCAACATAGGAATAATCTAACGCCGAGAGACTTGGGGCCTTCGGCAACCAAATTCTAGGCAATTCACCCATTACCTAAGAATCATAACATTGTTACAAGATGTTATGCCCCAAAACAAAACAAAACAAAACAAAAACAAAAACTGCAATACACAATGTAAGCACTTCTTGACTTCCGCTCCTTTAGTCAACTGAGATTCTCAAATTTTGGTACGGCAACCCAATCAACTAATACCTCAATTCAAGCATCCAACTCTCCAGTCTAAAAAACTCTTCCTATCTCTATTTCCACAACGCCACCTCTTCAGTCAACAAGCTCATCCTGACCTCATTAGCCAATAAGCTCATCATGAGCTCCATCTTCACAACTCAAGTCCATGAGCTTCACAAGCTCTTGGTGTGATTTCCATATCAAGTTATTATGACTAATTTCTCAATAACCAAATGACCTAATGGACACTATCTTATTAATACATTAAAATTGTCTGCTCAAGTTCAACTACAAGGCAAGAATTGTTTCTTCAACATGTGAGTTGGATTTCTCCAGCATTTGAGTCTTCAACGGGTCCATGATAAAGGTTGTCTTTGGTTTAAGATGGAGATTGAGATTACAAAATTGGAATGGGCTCTATTTTCAGTCTTCTCCAGAATGGAGTTCTGACCTTATTTAAAGGCCCTGAGGTCGCGGTGCCTCTTGGTTGTGGTTGACGCATCTTGGCTTAGACGGCCCCTCTCTTATATACCCAGCTGCTCATCTATCCTTCAATAAATAGTGGGGTTAATCAGATGTACAAGGTGATATATAAGGTAATAAGGAAACGAGAGTGAACCCAATGGTCCAGTCATCCAGCTCTTGTGCCTTGATGTACCGTCCGTGTCCTATATGTCAATTAAATGCCCTGTAGATTTTGCCGCATGTGTACATATGACAAACGGCAGTACGATACATGAGGTGCAGAACCTATGGTCTATTTTTTTGTGGTCCATTCCTGATCCACATTATGAGAATCGTTGAATCAAATCAGGAGGATCAATACATAGATCCAACAGTCCTCATAATGTAGATCAGAAAGAGACAACAGAAAAATAGACCAGAAATCTCACCTGATGTTCCTTACAGGACCCTGCAAGAATAAGTGTGGACCCATTCTAGACTCCAGTAATTCTGTTGTATGTAATTGGACATCAATGCGTAAGTGGGCTTCACAGGCAAGCCACACATCCTGGTCCCCCGCTCTTTAGTTAAGTGTGTCGGCAAAGTATTGATTGATGGATGACCACTCAGTAAGACTATGATCCACGACTGGATATGGCCAGCCAGCCTCAGCCTTGGCCCTTTACTGCTAAGATGCTGGTGATACCTGCATTAATAGCAGTATCAATTTGTGACCACCGGGCAATGATGATAGCAGCAGCACTTAACTTTTGCTGAATCCCCACCCAGAGAAGCTCAGACGCGGAAAAACAAGATTTTTCCTCTCTAATTTATCTATCCACTGATCCACATTTGCTATGGCAAAGAGGTTGTCCCGTTCTTCCACTTACCGGACCATTCTCGGTGCCCCAATTCGTAGCTTTGCCTTGACCGATGGATGTTTCAAGAGGCAAATGCCCCCTCAATTTATAGAGTGCACAAAAGAATAAGAATCCCTGCTATCTTTAGAGACCACAAAGAGTTAACATCACTTGGGAAAAGATGAAGATTGATTGACGCTGCTTTCGTTGATCAGACTCCTGTTAAAATGCTATGACAACATGGACCACATAATAAGCCTTCAGGAACATTCAACCATCAAACCGAGGTTAATAATTTGAATTAAAAAAAAAAAGCCAAAATTGGTACACAATTTAAAGGGTGGTCATTAACTGACTGATATGAAAACTATTCGAGGTATATTCAGCCAAGCTTCGCAATCAATCCACATTAATGAATAAAATTTTCTGAATCAGATTGGGAAATCAGTGATACTAAACAATAGATTTTTCTGATCAGACTGGGACATGCGCAATGTTCTCAACATGTTAAGTTCCCCTTCACTGCATCTAGTAAACAACATTGTTCCTTGATTGTTCTTCCACTTGCAATCACAGAAACCAATTTACTAGGCAATCCAAGACCACAATTGCCAACATTCGTAAACAATTTCACATTTCAAAATGGAAACCATGACCCTTTAACTATACATTGCCGTCAGATCAATCCAAGACCACAATTGCCAACATTGGTACACACATTTCAAAATGGAAACCATGTCTTTTTAACTATACATTGCAGTCAGATCAATCTCGTATGGATGTAAAGTATGCACTTGAACAATAAAGATAAGATGATTCCACTAGTGGATTAGATATCACACGACTCAGATACACTCAGGCAAAAATGACAAGCTTCAAAGCATTGGAAGCAAATATTATTCTTCACCACAAACACCACAAATAGGAATAGTGCTGTATTAGGGTTTGAAGATTGCAGAAAAATAGGTTGCATGCCCATATATAACCCCAGTATTCACCAGAATTTGAAGCTCACATAATACGAACTGGAGCTGGAACTTAAAGTCTATTTTCTTTGTGATTTTAATTGAGCATAATGATCTTCAGCAACACAAAATTCATTGCAAAAATACAAAGATTCATGACGCACAAGGAACAAAGAACAGGAAATGAGTTAAAGATAATAAAATTAACAGATGAATATTTACATGGTGGGTGCGTACATAGTTTAAGAACTAACTTAGCTATTCAGTAGTATATATATACCACAAGGGACTTTGTAAGCAAGACTACAATACCAGCAAAACTGTAGAATAAGTTAAGTTCCATGTCCCAGCCTGGGGACAAACAAGCATAGGCAGGATGATGAGGGACTTACCAACAAAGCACACAGTAACTCATAAGTTGGTACTCACCACCAAAAAAGATTTCGACTTGGGTATTCCTTTTTGCTTAACTTCATCAAAAAGCCTGCACCATGAAACAGATTAAAGAATAAGTCCCTTGCATTGTAATAGTCTGTAAACTCAGTAAACAAAAAGGACGCTAAAAATATAAAACTGCATGATCCAAAAGAATTTTTGTGAGATGAAGATACATGATTATTGGTCACTAAGATTTCCTTTTACTTTCTAGTAGTAAACTGAAGTTGAAGGATGAAATCGGCATATAACTTTACTGCAACTCAATTGTGGCTAGAAGTGTATACCATGAAGGGAATCAGGCATGGAAGTAATTGTGAATTAGGTCTTAAGATGAGTAAATGATTTGAAATGGTGGTAGATAAAGTTGTGGAAACACAAACCATATCACTTCCAGGACAGGCCCTAGAATTTTCAGGATTAGCAGTAGCAGCAGGTTCCTTTGTTCCTTCACCAGCTATTCTTTCATCAGAAGCAGATGGATTTTCTTCTACTCGAGAATTTGATGTTCCAGGGTTCATCTTCCGGACTTCCTCATGAGTATAGATGAAGATCTTCCGGACCATATTGCAGAATTCACTGAAATGGAAATCAAATCAGCTTAGTCGGCAGTAAAATCTCTGCCACAAAAGCAGAACAGAGTTAAAATACACTTACTTCCAGGGATCATCTCCAACAAGCATCATATCACCTTCATTGTCAGTATATACAACCAGCCAAGTTTTGTTGGCAGACACTAATGCACCCTCAAAATCGAACATTCGATCGAGTTCTGCAACAAGTCCTTCATAACCATTAAACTTGGTGAGATCGACAGATCTGCCAAGAGCAATACCTTGCTTATGCACCTGATTAATATATCAGTGGTCAGACTCTTCTCTAACAATATAATAATGGAGGTCGATCCTTCCAGGCATTTGTGATTCCACAATTGCCCAGAGACACAAATAGCTAGCCATAACATATGTCAACTTTGTAGGATGTAGTAATGATACAACATATTAACTTCAATAGTTTCATACATGACTTCATATAAACTTTCCCTACAGGTGGAGTACACAAATTCTCCACCAGTCATCAAACCAAAAAATAGAGCAAAATGTTCAATAAAAACAAATTAATTTATCTTGGTTTTCATTGATCAAAGATTCTAATAAAAACAGATGTAAAATGTTCTTGTAATGAAATTGCTTTAACTTGGTTTAAAACCCCAATCTACATGATAACAAAAAGAAAGGGGAACCTAATCTCTATGGTTGAAAATAAGACAAAACAAAGAAAATATCTTTCAAACATCTTCCCTTTGAGCCTCAACTACATGACAATTCCAAGGAAAAATAAATACATAAAAACCAGTCAAAAGGTAGCACTGTCACAGTAAACAAAATCAAAGGGAAGGAATGACAAAAAAAATAAAGAAAGAAACTAAAAAGTAAAGAAAGAAACCTTTGTGCAACTCCGAGTTGAACCACCTTGCACTTTGTCTTGGTTATCTTTCGAAACCTGTGGACAAACTGGTACCAATTTCTCTGGGACACCATTTGTCAATGAGCTACCAATAATTTTTTCTGTAACGGGCAACTCCAATTGCTTGTTAGCCTCAAAACCCAGTGATAGGGGCAAAACTGCAGTAGGATGGACATGTGGCAACAGAATATCAGCTGACTTATTCTGTGGTGCAACTGATTCAGATGTCAATAGACTGCTGTTTAGATTAAACCCAAATAGCTTATAACCTCTAGTTTCTTGGGGTACCTCATGTTGTGACAGTATCATAGGTTGAGGCTTGATGACCCTAGGTAGAAGCCAGTTATTAACTTGAGAATCTGGCAATAAACTTCCCAGCCAGTTAGGTGAATATTGATCGCCAACAGAATCATGATGTTCGGAAAACCCACCCTGCATGTCATATCTGGAAATTCCAGTTTTCTGTTGGGACACTTCAGCAACTTGTTCACTTTTCTTCAAATTACATTCATGCATATTAAAATCTGAATTTGTTGGCATCAAAGACCATAATCCAGGTGAATAGTCATGTTTGGCCTCACGATCTTGAAAATGAGTCTTTAAAAGATTTTTATCACTTGAAGCTTGCTCATAAAATGATGGAAAGCCACTTGAATCAAGAGGCTGGAATACAGAACATGTTTGCTCATGCTTGTTTACATGCATTAAGCTGTCTGAACCAAATCTTCTCTGGGCAGAAACATCATTTTTCTCTCCTTCATACGTTGACCACATCATGTATTCTGGAGCTTTATTTGACTCAATAACATCAACAAAGGCACTTTTCAAGGTCGTCCCTTCTTGACCTTGCAAGACCCTTGGTGCTCCATGCGATTGGGAAGGGTCTGCAGTGATTTTAGAAGGGCCTGAAGAAAAATGAAAATATAAATAGCTTGAAGCTAAATTAAATCATGCCAAATGCAGTAATTATGTACAAGGCATAATACCTTCTTTTTTAAGAGAAGTGTCATGTGAATGGGGAAAGGTACAATTTCGTGGCTTTTTTGGTCGAGACATTTGTAGAGGATTAAGAGGAAGTGGTGTAAGAGCAGGCTCGATTTTCCATGGAGAAACCCTGTCAGGGCGAGGAATAGAAGATGTCTCATCCCACCGCACCTACAAATTGAAGCATAGTATCATTCAATCTAGCTTGAGGAATAATAGCCATTATAACTAACAAGTTACCTTGAGGCATTTCCATTTTGAAGCAGACCACCTGTCAGCATCAGCATCGCTTATCCCAACAATAGTTCCAGTGAACCTTTTATGCATCCAAAATTCCACAGATCAGAAAGTTTTATACATCTACAGCAATAATTCAATAATATACTTGTGGAATCCCTGAGTTGTATGACCTCCATATACCTTTGCTCTGGTGCCTCTTCACCTTCAAATCTCATTTTGAACCTCATCCCAATAGAATGATTGCTCTTAATAGATTCCATATATTGATCAAATGAAACAATAAATTCTGATGGACTAGTCCTGTTAGAATAATTAACAAATGTCTAAATAAATGATCAAACAACTAAATTATGATTACTAGTTTTAGTTTGAAAAAGCATAATAATTTCAAGACTAACAAACAAAGCAATGAACTTAGGTCAATTGCCCTAGGATTCATAGTATACTACAATAGGATCATATAAGTCAAACACCTCGGTTTGTAGTAAACTGTAAACATGGTGCCTGTGTTGACAGCATGCCAAGCTGTTGCAAGGACGCCCAGGTGCATACTGTGACTTGATATAACTGATGATGGAACATTAGCCAGCTGTCGCATTGCACGTCTCACTCCAACACGAAGTTCCCCATTCTCTCCTCTGTTAATTAGGAAAGGGTAATTTCTTGCAGTATATCAAAATTGGATCAAAAGTTATGAATAGAGATAGATACAGACTAACCTTAGAAATATAAAGGCATCTCCAGCAACAAGCCTCTTCGAGCTAACAAAAACACTCCATCCACTTTGAAGCAAATGCCTACGTGGTTGACCTATTTCATGCAACATTAAGCAGATTATGAAGGGAGCAAGGTAACCAGCACAAGAATAAAACAAAGGAGACGACAACAGAGAAGGTTATTAGGCAGACAAGTAAAATCATCGCATCTAGCTTTTCAGTGTACGTGTCCACATATGACAATGCTTTAGCAATCTCATTACGGATCACCAAAAGAAATGGATGAGAAAGAAACACAAATTAAGACAGATGAAACTTCACCAAGATAACAATATTCTAGTCCGCAAATATTGAAATGAGAATTCCTGTAATCTTCACATGCAAAAATGACTCTTTTGGCAAAAGAAAAAAAAAATGCCCTTGAGCCTAGTCAAAAATCAAATGCGTCAGAGCCACATCCCTAAATATATACGAACATTATCAGCAACTCAACAAAATAAAGTTCATATCAAACTTCATCTGCAACAAAGCATACAGGCTATTAACTTTTATTTACCCCGAAAGATGTGGCGGAAACGCCACTCCACTCCATGCAAATCCTTTGCCACCAGCTCTTGACTTGGTGGCTGCCGGCTCATGTCCTGATCACCAACCAAATAATAAAGAGAAAGCGAAACAAATAAGAAGAGCATGAATAACCGCAGCTTCAAATCTTACCAGTGGAGGGAGGCACTCATCCGCATGGCGACGTAGCACAGAGAACCCACCATGTGTGCTAGTATCGGATGCTGTCAGTGTTTTGCAGAAAGAATACACATGAGGCCGGGGCTTTGGAGATGGAACGGCTTCGTTCTCTACTGTGTTCTCGTCTTGCTGATGTAACGTTCATAAAATACATATAACAAAAATATACCCAACTTTATCTTCATAGGCTTCAACAAAAACACATAGCGAACGATCCATGAACAGGCAAATGTGCGTGTTTTGAAATCTACCTTATCTGGGAGCAATGTCACCTGAGCGTATACCTCGTCAGAATCTGGCTCAGCCTGTCAAGATAAACCACAAACTCTGAGATTAATCAAAAGAAAAGAAACAAATTTTTAGCTCTCTCGCTGAAAACAAAAAAGACAGAATTTCACAAGACCACCTTCAGTTGAACATTCATCACACGGCAAAGGATCTTCCAAGGCAGGTTGTAAAGCGGCATCTGCCGGTCAGAAACCTGATGTGTGGACGCTTCCACCTAAAACGCGGCCGTAGACGAGCAAATAATAAGCACAAGAACCTTGACGACAATGAGAGTAATCCTAGAGAACCAAAAGAAGAAATCCTAGGAATCGGAAATCTAGAAGACATTTTAACAAAATTATGGAGTCCCTTGGATATTTCGCTTGGCACCTGCTCAATATGCCCCTGAGGGAAGTAAAACACTTTCTCCCCAACTCTAGGAATCGTCACTAAAGGACCGGCGCAAGCAAGCCATAACTCGGTGTACATAGCGTCCTCCGATTCTGTTACAGAAACAAAACAGAATCAAATCCAGAATAAATTTCATCGAACACTGACTCAGATCAGCGATGAAACTTACCTTTAACGCTGAGAGTGTCATTGGCAAAGCCCAAGTTTTCAATCGCATCAGCAAAGCCGCCGGTCGTCGCTGCGCCCTCATGCGGCTCGCTACACGCTGACGAGAAGCTCTGCACTTGTCCTCCGCAGCTACCCTTAACCGACACCTCCGACGACGCCATCAATACCTCGGAAACAGCCGCAGCTCCACGACTTCCCTACCCACCGCCGATCCAATCAAAATAACCCATCATGAACCCTAAACCGAATCCATTAACCAATTCTCAGAGCATCAACTCCCCCGATCACTTCCCAACCTCCGACGCGCTTCGCTCTCCCCCTCTCTCTCCCTCTCCCCCTCTCTCTGAGTTATCACCCCCCTTGTTTTCCTTGTTCTTTTGGAGCGAAGAGAGGAGCAGAAGAAATGTGAGTAAAGAGGAGACTACGTACTGTGTCGACTCTGGCAGCGTTATTGGATCCCATCCAGGTCGCACAGCCTCCGCCAAACTTGCAGACGCACATTGTCGGAGGAGATCTACAGTGTTAAAAGATAAGCATTGCAATTCGAAGATTCCGTACCGAGCATACTCTGGGCGAGATCCCAACTGCGGCTTAACTCGGGTCAAAGTCCTATGGTAAACATCCAACCACGGTCGATTGGCATCGAGACCCGGCTCGCCCGGAAGATCTTTCTTAACGCCGTTAGAGGAACCCGCGGTTCGAAAATGCCGATCCAGTCACCCTTTCCCGTTTCGCGCCCGGAGAGCGCCCATGTCGTGCTATTAACGGACAGCCAACCTAAAATTAAAATTAAAAATAAAAACCAAACCTTTTTTCAGCCCTTCTTAAATATATAATAAATCCGGCAACCTTTATTTTTAATTCGATAGCTGTGCTCTGGTGGTCCCGGCCTCCTAGTTGGACACTTTACAACCACTTATTGGCTGACGGCTGACCACGCTAAGCGTCATAATGGCGCTGTGTTGTTACGGTTCGGTGAGACGGTGACTGCACCACCTCGAGCGAGTCCGTGATTATTCCGTAACGCACGCCCGTAGCCACGTATCGGTTGCGCTAGTCGTCCGCGGTAACGGCCTCCCTCCTCCCGGCCTGGGATTTAGCTGTGTTCGCCCGAATAGCATCCCGTCAAAGTAACCACCAACCACACGCCGCGCTGTCCGTTCGTCCAGCTATTGAGTCACCTTGTGAATGCTGTTCGCTGTTTGTACTTGGAGTTGGGTGGCGGGGGTAAGATCGGTACTTGACGAGTAAAATTGATAATAATAATTTATTTTATTTTTATTGAAAAAGGAAAATAATTGAGGTTGGTGGCGGCCCCGAGGCAGGCCCAGCAACCTGCAGCCGGAGGGGCCTACGCTCAGCGAAGGGCGGGTCCCACGTCTGCCTCTCCCTTGGCCGGCAGCTCTTCCGCCCTGGTCTGGCTTAAACCAGTGTGGGCCCCGCATCATTGCAAATCACGGACCTGGTCCCACCTCCTACGCAACCCGACCCAACCCAGGAGTTACCCCGGGTTGGAATTTAACCCGTCCTCGGTGGCCATGGGCCGGGTTAAATCAAAGGTCAGGAACTATCAAGGGGGAAGGCTTTTTCCCGTACTCTTTCTTGATCTACGCGCTGTTCGTACCTGTTTCTTATTGGAAAGAAAGTGGGCCCCGCTCTGGGCTCATTCGCCTCGTAAATCGATCGGTTGAAGAAGGACGCGTCATTACACCGGTCCCGTTCACGCGGGCCGCGTGAGAACGGGGTCCGCGCCGAGAGTTAGTGGAATGGTACCGGTTTGGTTACGAATTTACTGGCTGTGATTAACGATTATACGGGAATGATTAGGTGGAGGTTATCAATATTATTAAATTTGAGATAAAAAAAATAATAATAAATTACAAATATAAATCATAATTAATTTTTTTATTTAACTTTTCCATTTCACCAACTTCCTTATTAATGTCTAGACGTCCTAATCCGGACTTCCAGTGTTGAAATTAGTTGGGGGCGGTTGCTCTGGGTCGCAGTCGCGCCGCAGCGCACCGTCGTATTAATATCATAATTATTTTTAATGGAGTGAATATTCATTAAAAAGTAATTTCTTTTTTATTTTATTATTAAAAAATAATAAAAGAGGTATCTTAATTTTCTTTTTTTAAGTTAAAAGAGGAGGACGCTTCACGTGCACACGGAGTCAGCTAAGCTATGGGCACGGCACACATATCAATGATGTAGCTTCCGGGGCCCACATATATCTGCTTCTGCCACCGTGGATCCACTAGACGTCGTATCCACGTGGCATTAACTGCACATGAACCCTATAATAATTACATGCTTAGCTTGGTCACCACAGTCATCTCGTTGTCTGTGAAAGGCTGATAAGGAAGGAGCGCACCTCGGTAGGGTATCTTCAAAGGTTATGGTTAAAGTTATCTCAAAAATTTTTTTTAATGATCTTAGTATGTCATATCATACCACACTAAATATTTTAAAAGTTATTAAAATATTTTCAATAGTTATGTTCTGATAAAGTACTACGTGGGCAGCCGACGTTAAAGAAGTAACCAAAGAGAGAGATGTGGAAGATGACGAGAGGAATAGGTGTCAAGGTCTGCGAGATTAACACGAACGTTAGAGGAACCCACCGGAAGAATTCCGATGAAAAACCCCTCTGACGCTCAAGTCAAGAAGAGAAACAATTAAGGGTTGCGAGAAAACTTAAAAAATCTAGAGAGTTTTACCTAGGGTTCCAGGCTCATATTTAGAAGGGATTCCCCCTCATAATTAGGGTTGACCTGGTTTTTTGGTTCGCCACCCCTTATGATTATGTCATAAAGAGGGAACCTTAATTCCTTATATTGCGATCTCCATCATCACCGCCTTCTACTTGGTAATAAATATTTCCTTAATAATAAGGCACTTTCCCCCTAATCACCCTTGATCTCTACCGGAATTTCAGGGGGAAAGATATATTTCTTATAAGCTTTTCTTGATATGGCTAAAAAATTTTTACCCAATGTTTATTCAAAGTAACTTCGAGACTCAATATGCCTGAGGTGACCTCGGGACCCTATATGCCTGAGGTGACCTCGGGACCCTATATGCCCGAGGTAACCTTGAAATTATGTATGTCTGAGTTAACCTCGGGACTATATATGTCCGAAGTGACTTCAGGACTATGTATGTCCGAGGTGACCCCAGGACTATGTATGTCCGAGGTGACCACCGGTTGTCCTCTGTATCTCAGCCAATCTAAGGTCCTAACATTTGAAGAGTCTTCAATTACTGCCTCTCCAGCCATGTGTATCGCTAGATAGCTTTCACCTCTTAACATCTGGATCAAGTTAAAATTTTAAATATTTTTTATATGTTACAAATCATAACATATAATTACATGGTTACATGCACATTATATCAATTTTAAGAGAGAAAAAACCAAATTAAAAATTTTTAAACTACAAACCTCAAACCTTATTCATGTAATAGTTAAAACTTTTTTATTAAGATTTTTTAAATTTTACAAATCTCTCACAACCCTTGCATTAGAGATGCTGAGGATCAATACATGGAGTTCTGGTCAGATCTAATGACTCTCCTGATTTAAATTAAGAGGGGACTAAAGAAAACAGTCTATAGATCCGGTCTCATAAGTAAAGGCATCTATTATCTTGAAATCCATTCAAGAGCTCTTTAAATACTATACCAACACCACGTCACAAGAAAATTTCTATATATACAAAAAATTTAGATTCTATATTTTCTACCTCTCACCAACTTCTTCAATCTTCACTAATTTTTTAATATTTTACTATTTTTATTTATTTTAGAAAATCTTTTTAAAAAATAATCAAAAAAAAAAAAAAAACTTGGCTCCGCGTGTTCAAGAACCTCCTTCTCACTGGGATGCTCCAAGAGATTAATTTTAGTTGAGCATGTATTTTTGGTTTAAAAAAAAAAACTCCTTTCACTGTTAGTTAATTTGATGGTTGACTGAAAATTTATTCTATAATTTAGATTTGGTTTTTTTTACTAAAAATGGCTGAAAGCTTTCGTCTACTATCTACATTTCTGCTTATGGTTGGGCCCGATCCCATTGGCAATATCCCAATATCCCAAAACATATCACATGAGCCCCATCAAATATGACTTCTGTATTGGTTTAGAATGCTAGTTCCCTCTAATAGTCATAAATGGAAATATGTAATTTAAGAAGGAAATAAATTAATAATAATAATAATAATAATATAATTTTAGATTGCTAAATTATAATAAAAATAACATAGTAAAGAATATTTAAAATTGTCTGATTTATAATAAATTTTTATTTTTATTTTTAAAAATAATTAGTATTTTCTTTTTCAGCAAATAAGAACCTCTAGAGGAAGAAGAAAAAAAATTATCTTTTTTTTTTTAACCCTTGGCACGCCACTAACTCAATTAAGAATGTGGATTTTGTGTTGGGATCGTTAAAGGGTTGGTTGGATAGGACAAAGGAGAGATAAATAAGGATTGTACCATTATAATATTGTCACAAATATGTTCTGGGACTATAGTGTAGTGATAAAGAGTGTTTAATTATATTCTAGGTATTTACAGTTCGATTTGCAGCTACAATGTATTTACAGGAATTTTTCCTCCAAATGAGATTTACAACTAAGGGATCATGAACTTTTCGGCAGCCCACCGCTAGTGCTTCCCGATTTATCCTGGTGGTCGATAGGAAACTTCTGTGGAATAAGTTGGTCATCCCAGGCTCGATATTACCCAACATAATTAATTATTTTAACCCCTGTGTCATGACCACTCCGTGTTAGCATAGAGATAAATTGACGGGTACCAAACATAAGTTAAGTTGAGAAAATAAAAGCATATCAATCGCTAATAAGTTCAAGAAACGTGATTCAGAATTCTCTTTGTTATTCGATGCCCTACGACTCATGGGTCAATTACTCCCAGAAAGTCACTTCGAGTGTACATAAGGTAGAAAACCTCTTACACCATTTACAGTTACAAATACTTAAGAGGAAAGGCTTATGCATATATAAAGGGAAAGCTCTAATAGCATTTAATTGATTATATTTCTGTCGACCTTCAATCCTCCGCCTTTTTTCTTTTTACAATCTTCATCTAATTGTTTTTTATTTTTTTTTATTCTTCGAATCCATTAATTTTAGGGCTGTGATCCAATTTTTACACCTATCACTGGATAAATCAGAAGCACTTATAGAGATTAGAGTCCTTAGATCGGTAAAAAATTACCTTCTATGCACTATAGCTAAAACTAGAATATTAAATCTAATTATCTATTAGAGTATCTAACGGTTACACTATTATCCCTAAACTATTGCACCAATTCATTTTGTACTGTTATGTTGACCAGGTAGCACCGTACCTATAGCAACTGATTCTGCCTTATGAAAGTTTTTTACCGGTCATCATAGTAAATCAAAAAGTACTAATGACGAGTGACTTAGAAGTCCATTGGAGAGAAAATTACTACAGATACACCGTATATAGGAATCGAACCGTAAATATCTAGGTGACAACTTGACTCTCTTTCACTGCATCATTATTTTATTTTATTTTATTCTATTTTTCTAATATATCTATCTAGCTTTTTGAACTAATTAATCTTGAAAATGATTGATCTGGCTGCATAAAAAATTTTCACTGACAACCATAATAAATAAAAAAAAAACATTAATAGATCTAGATACTTAATTTTTTTTAGACCCGCTTTGTTGTAAGGGAAAAATCTGTTGACTTTTTTACTTATCAAAAAACAGATTAATCAGGCTGGGTACCGTCGAACCAAGTGTGACCTGTCCAATTTGGTCATACAGAAATTTTCCACCGGCTACCAAGGTAAATCGGAAAACACTCATGGTGTGCAGCCCAGAAGTCCAACTTTCCTTAATTGTGAGTCTCATTTAAAGGAAAAATTCCTGCAAATACGTCGTAGCTGGGAATCGAATCATGGATACCTAGGAGATAACTGAACATCATTACCACTGTACCATAGTCCCGAAGGCAGATTTTTTTTTTTTTACTTATGATCCTGTCTGAAATCGGACGGATGACGCTAGGTGACACGGCGTTGAGGTGGCAGAAGACCGAGAGGAGACTATGCGATGAAGTGGAGCTCCGTTAGACCCGCTTGTGCTTCGTCCGTCTGTTCGTCCGTTTCCTGCAAACAATCGCGCAAACTCCAAAGAACGTTAGCAACCGAACCAGGAAGAGGTTCCCTCGTTTGGTCCTCCGACGCTTAAGTCAGCCGATTTCCCAAAGTGGAATGCACAGTGGAAGAATAGTAAAAGTATTGTGGCTTGCGTAATAATACGTACCTGCATTGAGAACCGGGAACCTCTATAGCGAGGTGTCGAGCGTTAATCCCGAGGAGCGTAATGGTGCGCTGTCATGTCGGGATTAGCGACACCTGGCATTCTGTGACACTTGACAGTTGTACGATTATCAGAGAATATTCACAGGTCCCAGCCACGTATCTGACATCTAGTGCTCTACAGTCTGCCGGATGGCAGAGTGCCACGCCTGGATATTGACAATCGCCCGAACTAATCCGGTCTCATCTGCCT
>JBAMIE010172090.1:0-14952 GCA_037177295.1 Kaempferia parviflora | reverse complement strand
GAGAGAGGGAAATAAAAAAAGAAAAAATAATAATTTTAATTTCAAAAAGGTAATTATACCTAATCAGAGTTTATAAACCAAACGTAGTATTGGAATGACTAAACTCATTCCCATTCCAGTCTACTATCAAACTCATTCTCATTCTCATTCCTGTCTTTCGAACCAAACGCCACCTAAATTACTGGAGTAGATGATAGAGTTAGAGATTCTTTGTCACTGATAAATGGGTCGGTAGTAGCCCTTCTTGGTTCATTCAGGAGCATGGCTGAAGGTTGAGGAAGAAAAAATACGTAAGGCAGGGAAGGTATCCGAAATTGATTGCCCATGGCTGACCAATCTTAGGGTGGATACATACCAAATGGAGTTGGAGCTACGTTACTTGAATTCATCGAAAAATTTAAGAACTTTAGGAATTTGAAAATTTTAGAGGATATTGTGGAACATATGAAATATTTTAAAATTTTGGAGGGTATTATGTGTGAGAGAAAAAAAAGAGGATATTGGACATTTGGAGAAATGTGATTACTTTGAGAAGATGTATTTTCTTTTGCATTTGAAGAATTCAACAGATTTATTAAAGAAGTATTGAAATTTTTATCCATCTCAAATATAAATAGAGATTGAAAAGAAGAAACAAGAAGCAAAGAGTGAAGAACATAATATGATGAATGAAAAAAAAGAGGGATTGAAGATGCATTTATAGATTTTTTTTTTTAAAAAATAAAATTTTATTGTGAAAAAAGCTAACAAATTAGCCATTGTGCAACGACTAATTTGTTAGCCGTTGTGCAACTGCTTTGATTGTTTTTTAAATAAATATTAAAAAAATAAAATTATTTTAATAATTTTTTAAAAAAAGTTGAAGAAGTGACTCCATAAACACGGAGCCACTTCCTCAATAATACCTATGCGAGGAAACTCCTTTAAAGCATCCAAGTCACAGTGGAGGCTCTTAAATCACTTTAGAGTGACTGCAATACCGAGTTTACAAAACTTAAGAAGTTGGGTTTTGCAAATCCAATATCATTGCAATTGCCGTGAGTTTTATAAACCCAAGAACCCAACATCCAAAATTGGATACTGGTTCAAAATGCGTGGGGCATAAATGCATGGGGCTTATACCCCACACCTAGTGGTTATCGGTCACTTGCTTATTTTATTTTTAAAATAGAAAATTAATTAAACAGTCATTTTTGTCATTTTTAATATATATTATTATTAATTAGTATGTATATTATAAATGAGCAATGATACGCATAGAGAAAAATCTCAGAGAAAAGTTCAGGGATAGACACATAAATTCATGGCCCACCATTTTTACTTTTTGTGGGTCCATCACTTTATGTGTCTATCTTTGAGCTTTTCTCTAAGATTTTTTTTACGTGCATATCATTTTTCATTATAAATATATAGTTATGAGAGTATATAAATAAATATTATAAATAAAGATAGTAAATAAAAATTGTAGTTAATGATGTATGAATTAGTAGGACCAAATATAAAAACGTTACTTTTTTGGTTTATGATTGTGGGAAAAGGTTTATAAAAGTTATGAACTTTTAGCAATGATATAATATAATAGGTCCCGTAATAAATTTGGATTTATAGTTTCAGGTTACAGTTCGTCATATGATTCGTGTACATGGACACGACGGCCGATAGTTTTGGTCTGGAAAGATTTGAATTTGGACCACGGCCCGGCTCGGCCCGCTTCCTTAACACGAGAGTTGTTAAGGAAACTAAGTGGTGGATATGGTGAATGCTGTTCTATTTGTAACAGGCAATACTTCACCCGATAGAGGCGCTAGTGCTCGCTGTTCTGCTAGTTTCTTCTTCTTCTTCTTCGTCGTCGTCTCTTCCGAATGCTTCCGCCGCCTTCGGCACAACTTTCCTCCGCTCCTCCCTCTTCTCTCCTCGTCGTCGTCGTCCTCCTCCTACTACCGTTCTGAGCGGGTGAAATTCTTCCATGGGAACGGCTTCTCGGAAGACAGACACGGCACCGATCATGGCACCGACTTTGGCGCCGGGATGAAGCCTCAGCCGGTACCTCAGACAGATTTTCCAAGACTCTAAGCACCCGTATTCCTTTCACCCAGATCGAGGTTGGTTCTCCTACCTAGATCTCTCAGCTTACAACCCTAGATATTTTACCTGTCTTTTTTTTTTGTTCTTTTTCCTTTTTCTGTTGTTTCGTATCTCTGTGGATTTCGATCGTTTAGATTTGATAGGGAGTCGAAATAAATGGTCTCAGATAAGTAGTTTGCCCCGTTTTGGTTCCTAAAGTAGTATGGTATCCTATAGAGTTTAGATGCTTTTCTTGTTAAGTTTTGTCCCTAGATCTCGAGTCTGTAGTAGGCAGTGCATTCTCGATAGGATGTTAACTGTTTTTGAGTTGAGACTATAGTGAAATGAAATATTTGCATATAATTATGTCGATATCATCTATAATTAGGGTGGGAAACATGAAACCAACTGTGGATGAAAGTGAGTTGCAACAAGTTGGAATATTAAATCAGATAGCAAGCTGATTTACACGATAAGAAACTGTTCTTCGTCAAGGCAAGGAAAGAAAAAACTGGTGAACTTTAATTATTTCTTCACCTTGTCCTGAATTCTGAGTATGAAGTTGGAATTCAAATTCAAACCATATTTCATAGATTGCCTAATTGAGAACCCATAATTGATTAATATAATCATCACCAAATCGTGTTAATCCCAACTTTGTGGTTTGACTATTATGGATGTTATTTTCCTTCCATTAAACTCTATGCAAGTTGAAAAACAGAAAACGACAGAGATGCATTTTAGCATGGAACCTGAAATCCAATAGGAAAATGGTTAAATGTATATATAGAACATACCACCAAAATAGTGCAAAATGAGAGTTAAAAGTGACCTTTTAAAAAGAAATATTACGTTCCAATGGTACAAAGAGTTTAACAGCCTATTGAGATCTGACAACGAACCTGTGCTTTTGTGTACTTCCAAATGCAACACGAAAGTGATCTTATTCTCTGTGCAAGAAGCCTCAAAGCAAGTGAAGGAAAAACTAGGATCTTCTTTTTATTTCTTGATGTCAAAAGGAAAATGAACTAGGAAAGCCTTTTAGTGTAAGAAAATCTGGTTCAAAGGTTGTAGCAAGGAATTTAACTCTTAAAAAAATGGTTTAGGAAAGGTTGTGACCCTTTTAAAATATTGGTTAATTTAGAAAATTAAATTTTGGAAAAGAGAAATCCCTTCTCTCAGCTCCACCAATGTTGGACTAAAAAAATTCAAGAAACACTAGGAATTAGTTAAAGTCTATTTTAAATATTAACACACTAAGTTCTAGTTATTGATTAGTATGGAAGAATCGATTTACAAAGCACCTGCATAATGACTATCTCTCAAGCTAAATGCTTCTCTGTAGTAGTGGAGAAATTACCTCGCATTTAAATCACTCTTGTGCTCCTCACTTCTTAAGTTCCCCCTACTTGCTTAACAATTTTGCTTCTTACATTCGCGCCCTTCCTGCTACCTTGGTCTCATTTCTTTCTTACATTCTTAAGACTACTTTTTTCTCTTGGTCTCACCAATGCTCTCCTTAATCTTTTACTCTCTAATGTTCAAATAGAAATAAATCAACCGATCACGACGCACATAAGAAGAAAAGCTTTTCCATAATCAAAAGTAAGTTCACATTTTATAGAAATTTATATTCTTGTTATAAATAGTTTAAGCATGATGATGCTTTTTATCTACACAGACATTATCATTACCCTTTTGATTTGACAAAACACATGAGTAAGGCTCCATCCAATGCAAAGATGTTTTATGAATGGTATACCAGGGAGAAATAATGACAAGCATTAAGGTGAAAGTGCAAATAAAATAGACTAAATTTTCTTTTAATCATCTATGAACTTTGAATTAAATATGACTTTATTTTTTATAGGAAAAAATAGCTCAAGTACATACAAATCTACCTGAAGGAGTTTCAGATGAGGTGAATATCAATGAAACCTTCTCAAAAGTCATGCAAAAATATTATTAGTTAATCATTGACCAAGAGCCTTGTTATTGAAGTTTGCTTTGTTGCAACTTCACCAAATCAGATGAAAATTTTTTATCAAATTTGATGTGTAGTATTATATTTTCTCTAAATACTCAAGCACTTCTAATATTATCAATGGATGATGAATTGATGTATTTTTTTTAAGTTACTTTGATCTGTTTTGAATCCTTTTATCAAACTTTTACTTAAACGCGTGGTGAATTAAATTACAATATTTTGTGTAAATTTTATTAGGAAATTTATAATTGATATGAATAATAATTGAAATAATATTAAGATAAAATTATAGAAAATACATATGTTAAGGCAAACCAAGATGATATGAGACAATAAGATTTATTTTTAGAATAATATTTTGAGACAAGAATGGTTTGTCTTTAAAAGTGAAGCTTTTTATCGATAATATGTCTTATGGACACAAGGATACATACCTCTAGAAAAAGAATTCTAGTCAATTTCATAATTTACTAAGACAATTAATACAGTGTGTTATGGGTGACTCCAAGATTCGCACAAGGCTGACAGTCAAGATGACTTGGCGCCAAAGTCTTAGGGGATGTGACGGTCAAAGTCATGGAGGACGTGGGGTCAAAGGAGCGTGGGGCCAAGTCGACCGGGCATGATGCAGGTTGGGTCCCCTAAGATAGTCTCTCAAAAATCTACATAGAGGTCCAACCCTCCACACCGTATGGTCACAGGTGGTTATCATAATGCCGACCGACATGGCGTTAACCGGGTCCTTTAGTAATCACTCTCCACCAAGTGGGCATCACATTTACCTGACCGGCTTGGCACCGGTTAGATCTCCGAACATCCAGCATGCATCTTAGGAGCACAGTGCACACCCGACAGGCCTATCGCCGGTTGGGTCTTCCAACACCTGGTCTACATCTTACGGGCGTAACGCATAGCTGACAGGCTTAGTGTCGGTCAGATCCCTTAGCACATAGTTTACACCTCACAACATAGCGCACGCTCGGTCCAACTCCTTATCACGCGGCTTAAAGTTCACGGACATAACCCATACCCGATTGGCTTAGCATCGGTCAAATTTCCTAGTGTCCCTCATACATCACGGTGATGCCTTGCCTATCACATGAAGGTAGCACCTACTCGACGGTCACCAGTCAGAGCCTTTATGGCCCAACCTTGCTTCCCATGGTCATAGCTCTCAAGCATATCGCTGGTCGGCCTTAGCGCTGGACCGACCCCTGTGGGATTTAGCTCCCCAACTGAGATCACCTTCGCCCAAGCATATAGCTGGTCGGCCCCTACGCCAGCCTGGTCCTTCCGGATAGCTGCTCATCCATTCTCAAGGATACCACTCCTGAGGCAAACCCGAGCGGATAGCTGCTCATCTATTCTCAAGGGTACCACTCCTCAGGAAATCCGAGCGACCTGTCGGTCGGACTACCTCTTGGAGATAACCATGTCAGAGAATCGCAACTGTCTGTAAGTGAATAACCACCTGCGTCAGAGAATATTCTCTCCATCTACCATATAAAAGCTTACTTTGACCTACGAGGAGTTTTCCCTGCAACCTATGCACCCGACATTCTCTGAGGCGAATATTCATTGTCTCCTCGTTACAATCGAGACCTTAACAGGTAGTATAAAAATATACGCATGCATGCACATTAGGGACTTTTGGCTTCTGGCACTTTTGTACCTTTTTGTGCCTCTATACTTTCTGCAATACTATGGATTTTCTTTCTTTCTGCATCCTGCATCTTGCATTGAGGACGGTTTCTGAACGTCGGAGTACCTGAGTTGGGGACATGTTTTCCTAATGTTGGGTATCCAATGTTGCGTGTGCTCGTCTTAGTGTGCGTAGGTGGGCAGAAACAGCTTTTCATCGGTCCCTCTCTTCTCGCATATCTTTCACTCCTCCAGCTTGTATTCCTCTCTTTGTCAAAGTTCTTACCCTCTTTAGCCAGCCCTTCTATCAACAATAATATTTACCTAAGTAATATTGCCATGAAGTTACATGATATGAAAACTTTGCCTTATGAAAATAATAATTGCATTTAATCCCATCTTTAGAAATAGTCTTGTCTCAAAAAATAGTTTTAGGAAACCCTAGAAATTATTTTTGTTGTTCTGATAACTGTATTGCAACATACGCAAAAACAAAAATAATAAAATAAAAATGATTGAATTAATCCTCAAAATTTTCCCTAGCTAATGATTTAAAATCCCATACTAAAAGGTGTTTCGCCTAACATCAACTATTTAGTGATCAACCATTATAAACTCTTATACAAGTAGAACTAAATTTTACACTAGAAACAATAATTTGATAAAATATCATATAGTTGTTGGCCTTAGACAGAGAGAGTTGTAAGATGACCATAACACAAGGATAAATACACAAACATTTATCTATATTGAACGGAGGAAGGAGGTTGAAAAAGGACACATGTTGGGTCAAAAACTCACTATTATACTCCCAAAAACAAAGAAGAGATTGACCTATGTATTTTTTGTTGCTAATTTTGGTTAAAAAAAAAGGAAGAGCAAAAATAGAGAAAAAAAAACGCAATGGAGGGCTTGTGAAAAAAGAATTAAGAAAGGGTTTGGGGACCAGAGAGAAAGAAGACAAAGAGATAGGATTGATTTGATCTGTTAGAAGAGGTTGCATGACTTTTTCTCTTATGCGGTGGGTGATCAGGATGAGAGGTTATGGACTCCTCTTCCTTCCCATGACGTACTTTCTCTAAAATAATCGAACCAAACCGATTTACCAATGAACCCAACCAAACTCTTCATCAAATTAAATTAAATTCAAATAAACCCTTGATCAACCTAGGCTTACAATCCACATCATGGAGAGTCACTAACTCCAAATTAATACCCTAATAATGCTCAAAAGAGCATAATACATGCGTTCATCTCCAAGGCAATCTATTATATTGATTTATGAAAATAAAAATAAGTTAGTAATTAAGAAATATCTAGAATCTTCATGGATGACACAACTCAATATTTGTCTCCATTACTAGCTAGTGAATTACAGGTAAGAAAAAAGATAAGATCAAGCAAATTGAGTAGAAGCAAAAAAAAAAACAAAGAAGATCTATAAGTGGCAAATTTAGATATTAGATCTAAGGGAAGATAAAGCTAAAGAAGACCAGAGATTTGTGTATTGGATACCATGAGAACAAGACAAATAAAATCAAAACAAACAACAAAGCGATCTAGATAAGCTATCACAAGGAAAAGTCATGTGAGATCTATATGAACTGATATGGTGGTATTAACAATTTTTATCTCAGGAAGATTTGTGAAGCTTTGCACGAACAAATGTAACTTGAGGCCAGTGAAAATTTATATAGGGACATTGAATTCCTCTCTTATGATTAGATTTAACTATGGCGTTTTGATTTTTTGGTGATGTGATTAAGTCATTTATATTTGATCTTTTGCATCAAGTGTGCATGACTTATCTAGGCAATTGGAGTTTGATGTAATCAAAGGTTATATGATAGAATTCATAGATTGAGTATAGATCTTTGAGAAGCTTCAAACTAATGACTAATCAACATGCTTGATGATGTTGTAACATTGGATTTGCTTTGGGATGTAGTTTGATTATATTAATACTGTGATAGCCTAGGTACCTAGAGCTTGGTTCTGTCAAGCGTTCTGGGATGTTCTAAAGTCATGTGTTCGTGGATGATTCATCCCAAAACATAGGGTAATTTACAGGGAGACTAAAGGCACTGGTAGTCAACTAGAGGCTATTTTCTAGGCGACAGAAGTTGCTATTTGAGCTCCAGTTGGTTGGAATGATTATTAATCAATTGAAATTCTTTTTATTTGACTGAAGGTGGTACCATTGGAACTGCCATTTTTATTTATCTAATCGATGGAACAAGGTTAGCGGTGGAGCTGACAATTTTTAACTTTTTGGAAGTGAATTTTGAACCATAGTATATAAGGCCTTTTGGAAATGCTTTGAGTATCGATCTACTCTATTTTCCAGTGGTTTTACTGTGATCCATTGCTATTAAGTGTTTAAAGCATATCTAAGATTTTGAACAAGTTTCAAGGCTACAACTTGTCCATTCAAGCACTTTGATAATATTTTCTTTTCCTTGTATTTTTATTTTCTCTCTTAGGGAGAATGCATGAAAAAGTTTTTAATAAGATATTTGTCTTGTTGCAAGTTCATTGTTGTGTTCAAACTTGCTTGCTTATAGAAATACTTTTGATTTATCAAGGTTTCATATTTATTTCTTTCTTCTTTACCTGTGCTCAAGCAAATATATCCTTAGAAATCAAGGTAGAAAGGGACTGTATTAAAGAGATGGTTCTGATACCAAGGGTTAGTTCTTCATTTCTTTCTTCTTTTTTTTTTTTCCCTCCCTCAAGTAAATATGGCTTTTCAAATTAAAGCAGAAAGGAACACTAGAATAGGGATTAGTCTAACACCAAATTAAATTGGACAAAAGTGAAAAGAGCATCCCTTTTTTCCTTTTTTCCGAAACATTAAGATGGCGTCTCATTATGATATTTTTTTTTAATCAAATATGTAACTATCCTCCGCTACAATTTTTGCATCTTACAAGCATTTCCTTCTTAAAATCCCATCTAAATTCGGAATCGTGTCACATTGTAATAGCTATGAAACCGTATTTGCTATACAGTTGCAATAGCTACTAAAGCAACTACGATTTGTAGCTGCTACAACTACAACTTAGAGTGGTGAGTTAAGGTATTGATGAAGGATTTTTAGATTTATTCTTGTCATGTCTTTTATGTTAATTAGACATTTTTAATATGTAAATATCCTTTCGTCAAACTCTCTTAGTTACTAATGCAAAGAGCTTTTTAACAAAGTCATAATTTTCATTTAAAAGAATTAGGCAAAAATTAAATTAGTTTTTTGGAAGAATTTAAAAGACGCATTGCCAATTGGAAAGCTCACATCAGATTAGTTTTTAGACTTGGACTCGGATAGTTTTTCAGAAACAGACTCAAAGATGCACACATCGGATTAGTTTCTCGATCAAAACTCGTATTAGTTTATCAAAAACAAACTGAAAGATGCACACATCTGATTAATTCCTTGACTTGGTTGGATTAGTTTATCAGAAACAAATTCAAAGATGCACACATCGGATTAGTTTCTCGATCTGGACTCGGATTAGTTATGTACATCTGATTAGTTTTACGATACGTAACGAACTGATCTTGGATTAAAAAAACATTGTTTAAAGTCTTTTCGAAAGTTCCAAAGAACTTTAGTCTTCTTTATCAAAGTTATTTTTTATATTTTAACAGTTATGAAAGCGTAGCTGCAACAACTATGTAGCAACAATGATGAAGTAGCTATTACAACGCAACCCCGAATCTAAATTTCGGCCGGAGATGCATGTGTTGAAAGCATGCATGTATCAAAAATAAATAGTGTATTGGATGGTATTTGTGTCATTTTACATAGGGGCGCCTTTTTGATAAAAAAAAAAAAAAATAATAGCATTAGACGCTCCCTGATGATTTAGTAAAAAAAGACGCCCTTTTAACTTTTGCCCTATTAAATTTAGAAAAAGGAAAATGTTACATGTGTTTAGGACTCAAATAATAATATTTTAAACATAAAGTGTCATTATAGAACTAGTCGCATTGAATCAACAATCTTAATTAGCCTAATATATCCCTAACACATGGCGTATCATTGTCCTCACCTTTCGTGCTTGTTTGGTTGTTGAATTCTTCTCTTTTGACCTCACAACCAACTCAAAACTTTGCTTCTCGACCACTATCTTGAAATCTTCTAGTTGACATAAAACATAATAATTAAATCTCTACGACTCAATTCATACCATGGAATCCATCAAACTCCACTGTTTTTGTTTGATTATGACAATTAGTGCGTGAACAGACCACAAAAGTCACCGACCAAACCCTTTAAGTCTGCCTTAATGACAGCCATAAACATGTTCCTTGATCGTGGTGTCAAGTATAACACATGCATATTTCATTTTGAACTTTTCAATGATACAAAGAGAACTTTGACTTGCAACAAGTTTATTCATTTGAAACTCTCTTAAAAATTTCTTTGGATCTTGCGCTAACATTAGGTTCAATGAATTGGAAAAGGCAAAGTAGGCTCATTTCTAATCTGTTGACCGGGACAGGTTAATTAGATTTCTGTGACTGGCTTCTTCTTGCTTCCTTGCAACCTACTTATTTGCTTTGTTAGGTGTGTGGGGCAAGGACCACAGCTAATTTTGGCATTTTATTCAATTATAGGTCGCACCTAAGTGCGACCCATGATTTTTCAGCTCAGTAGACCTTAACTTCTCGGTAGCGATTGCTATATCCAGAGTTGGGTAACAATTGTCAGTGTGTGAAAATTGAATTAGGCGAGTCGAGCCGACCGGTTGATCAATGATGGTATCTCTCTGTGTGGTATCATTATCATCTTAAGATAAGATAGATATATCTATAGTACAGACCTCTAGATTTGCAGCACAAAAAGATATGTCTCTTAGATAGATATGAAACAAGATGCTTCCTTTCTCAAGGAGCAAAGCCACACATATAGTTCTTGCATTTGATTAATACCTAAAAGGAGGAAAAGAACATTAAGAAGCTAACATTATTCCATGTGGCAAAGCCACGCATATAGTTCTTGCATTTGATTAATACCTAAAAGGAGGAAAAGAACATTAAGAAGCTAAAATTATTCCATGTGGCAAAAGGCGAATACGCTCGTCCCCAGTGTTCCCGACTCCGTCAATCCATTCCAGAGTTAATACGGAGGAGGTAAATCACGGGTGGCTACTAGTCATAAGTGCAAATGGTCAAGACATGGGGAGGTATATGCTCGAGCGTGCTGAGATTCGACTTCTAGATCTCACGTGGTAAGCTCACATGTCTTAACCATCACACCGCCCCGAGGGAACAACTAAAATTATTCCAGGCTCCAGCCATGTCTAGCGAGTGAATTGCATGAGCAAGTAAAATAAATATATATTTCATTTCATTCCTAATTATTGCACATTCATATAGTCCAATGCTAAACTTATGATACATCAAGATCTACTCCAACACAGTACAGTTAACATTGAATATAATCCCAGTAGATTGTTCCAAGGTCTGAGATTTTAGTTTGGCAAAAGTCCAAGTACACACATTTTTTCCTAAGGTTGAGTAAAGATGAACTCTAGTTTAGAAACCGACTTACAAGAAAAACCTAGTCCTAGGCATACTTGTCATAGAGTCATTAACTTATACGTATCAACTAGCAAATAAATAATCAAACCTTGACGTATCCTAAGGATGTAGTAATGGAACTCCAGATGATGTGATTTTGGATAATCTTCCTCTATTTGTGTTTGAACCTTATTACTTTTGTTTCAAATTATGAAATATGATCGGTGGAATATCTCATGTGGCAAATGGCAAATTCATTCATCCCAGCGTCTTCGTCAATCCGTCTCAAAGCTAATATGGAGGAGGTAAATTACGGGTGGCTACTAGCCATAAGTGCAAATGTTCAAGACATGAGAAATGTATATGTTTAGGCGCGTCAAGATTTGACCTCTAAATCTTATATTAATAATTTTTATGTCTTAACTATCATACTGTTTCGAGGGGACATCCGTGGAATATATCATGCTAAAATATAAAAATGTAATAGCTTGACATTATTATCCGTTATAATTGCTCACAGAAAATCTAACAGATATATATGGTCCCACAATGATCCAAAGGCTGAACTAAATCGGTCAAATAGAGCATACTGTGACCCGAAAGCCGAAGCCATAGGGACGTATTTGCATAGGAAGGACCGCGCCAAAAACACCATGCAAGGGCAAGTGTACGTAGGACACACGTGTCACGCATGAAGCCAAGCATGGCACTGGCAGCAGATTTTATTTTTCTAAATAGTACGAAATAAAGGTTGTTAGTATCTATTAAAGCTGCGAAGTAGAAGGCAATGCATACACGGCACGAGTCTACTTAATGAGCCATCGTTTGGATTACATTTAAGGAAAATAAAATCTGTAGATAATTTTCTTTCATAAAATGAGATTATATATTAAAAAAATTGACGTATTTATCATTTTTAATTTATAAAATTACATTTATACCTAGAAAATAACGTATACATTATTTTTATTTATAAAATTATGTTGTATATATTATTTTTCTCGATCAATGTAAATAAACACACAAAGAAAGATATTTATTCGTCTTTTTTCTTCTCTTCCATCGAGGATAATTTTTATCGTGAATTTTTTTTCTCTTTTTAATCTACACTTTAGAGTAAACAGAGCACTAGAGAACAGCAGCTTGCGAAGGTTAAAAACTTAAAATGGAGGAAAGGCAAATAATCTTCAAATTCGAATAAGTTAAATCTTGAGGGTTAAAATGAAAATATTTCCTATTTAAATAATGAGAATAGGAGGCGAAAATTGTATATGAAATGGGATTAAATTAAAAGCCCTTCTCCTTCTTCTCGATCTACCTAAAATTATACACAACCGTCCTGTGCTTAATAATTATATATCGCCATCCATTTCGCCCTTCGCTTCCGCTGCTTCTGTTGCTGTGGTTCTGTTGGTATTCATATTATTTCAACCTCGGCATTAAAAGGACAGCTGTTGAAGGTGGATCGACGGCATGGGAAGAGGCCTCTTCCTCCCGAAGACCAGCCAGAGGAGGAAGAGGCGAAGGCGGAGGAGGAAGGAGGGGGCGAGCGGCTCGTCGCCTTCTCGTCGGCGCGCGCTGACGAGGACGCCTCCGCCATGGTCTCGGCCCTCTCACGCGTGATCAGTTCCGCCGCCGGCGAGGAAGGAGGCGAACCGTCGGCGGCGGACCGATCGGCGCCTCGGGTGGCGGAGAGTTCCTCCTCTGCGGTGGAAGCTGGGCCGCACCCAGCCCCAGAAGAAGATCAAGGTATGTGTTTATTTATTAGTTTCTGAATTTATTTATTTATTTATTTTTTGGAGCTCCTCATCGAATAATGTTACTAAATTTAAATAAATTTGTTTATTTTTATAAAAAAATCCTTTAAAAAGATTAAATCAATATAATAATAATAATAATAATAATAATAATAATAATAATAATTTAATTAGAAATTATAGTCGACATTCAACCACCCAATGTTAACACTGCTCGATGTTAACAGGGAGCCGGAGGCGGCACTACAGGGGAGTGCGGCAGCGGCCGTGGGGAAAGTGGGCGGCGGAGATACGCGACCCCAAGAAGGCGGCGCGGGTGTGGCTCGGCACCTTCGACACGGCCGAGGACGCTGCCGTCGCCTACGACGAGGCCGCACTGCGCTTCAAGGGCACCAAGGCCAAGCTCAACTTCCCCGAGCGCGTCCAGGGCCGCATCGCACATCTCCTCGCCGCCCAGCGCCCTCCTCAGGCGTCGCCTCCAATCCCTCATCTTCCTCCTCCTCCGCCGCCGGTATCCTACCCGGACCTGCTGCAGTACGCCCAGCTGCTGCAGAGCAGCACAGAGGCAGAGCAAGCGGCTGCTGCCGCCGCCCCGTCGGCGGGGCTAACGTACGCCGTCGGCAGCTCGTTCTCCTCGTGCGGGCCTTCGTTCGAGCCATACATGCAAGAACAGTTCTCGGGCTTCTCCTCGCAGCCTCATCCTCAATTCATCAGTTTTTTCTCGTCGCCATCAACTTCATCTTCCTCCTCCTCCTCCTCCTCCTCTTCTTCTTCTTCTCACTATAGTAGTTACAGGAGTTCTTTCTCATCGTCCTCCTCCTCCTCCTCCTCCTCCTCTTCTTCTTCTTCTTCTCAGTATAGTAGTTACAGGAGTTCTTTCTCATCGTCCTCCTCCTCTTCCAGCACGAGTTCATGGGCACATGGCGAGCAAAAGGACAAAGATAGCAGCAGATAGAGTCGATGAATAATTCTGCCAAATGATCGACCGAAGCTACGATTTAATCGAGTTGCGTTAATGTGTTTAATTTATTGGTTCAGTGGACTGTGCTAGTTTGTTTGATGAATTCGTAAGTACAGATGAGATAATAAATTTTGTAATCGATAGAATGATGCTTGGTTGTATTTTTTTTTTCTTCATCCATTGTTATTTGCTACATATAAATTATAATATCTGAATAATAAACTTTTGCTGTAGAAATTCTTAGCATTTTTGCTGATAATGTATGGTAGATCATGATGAGAATTTATCCAAGCTCTTAGGTATGATTTAGGCACTTAATAGCGATGAATCCAAGAAATACGATTTGGGTACTTGATAGTGAATCCCAGTAGTGTAAATCAGAAGTGTCCGATGTAGGATAGTTTTAAAATGAGTAAATTAGGTATTTATTTTTCATTTTATCTCTTACAACCGTTAGATAAAAAAATTAGTCGAATTAATTATTAATTTTTTTACAAGCCGATTCAATTTCTTTTTTAACATAATTTTTAAAACTTCAAACCAATCAGTCTATTGATTTGTAAAATGAGTCAACTGATTTGTTCCTTTTTATTAAAACTGATTTTGAGCAAAATCGATTGATAGACCAAACGACTTTGGATTAAAATGAAACTAGTTTATGTGTTAGGCTAATTGTCTTGATTATATCCATGCATCATACATCAATTTAACCTAATATATTGAGAGCAGTGATTTTTTGAACACGAATTAAATTTTTCAAATACATTCGGTCCAAAATCCGCTAATAGATCAAACAATCTTGGATTGATATAAAATAAAATCTTATATGTTTGTCTACCTCTCCTAATTATATTGTTGTCTTCAATTGTCAATTTGACTTAATATATTGGGAACAATTATTTTTTTAAAACGAATATGTTTGAAAAATTTAATTCATGTTTAAAAAATTATTGCTCTCAATATATTAAGTCAAAATAATATTTGAGGATATGGATATCATCAAAAGAGATAGACAA
>JBAMIE010172074.1:0-14954 GCA_037177295.1 Kaempferia parviflora | reverse complement strand
TACTAAAAGGCACACTAAAAAATATAAAATCCTGATTTTACCCCTCACTATACAGTTTATCAGGCCCGACCTGATATTTTTCATATCAGGTCCAAAGTGGGTCTGATATTTTTATATCAACTCTGATATTTTTTATATGTTTTAATATCAGGTCCGTTTTGGGCCTGATATGTTTTAATATCAGGCCCGTTTTGGGCCTTATATTTTTCATATCATGCCTAAAGCGGGCGCCCTATATGTGGTCTGAATAAAAATATAAACTGATATTTTATGGGAGGAGTAAAATAAAAATTTTATATTTTTTAAATGCACCTTTTGATAAATATAAAAGTACAGTGAACTGTTTGATAAATATAAAAATTTATGTACGTTTTTTTTTAGTAAAAAATTATTATTTAATTGAATATTTAGACATATGGAGTATTGATAATTCATTCGTACTCAATCCGTTTTAAATTGTATTGATTTGGAAATTTTTAGGTCCTGCCCTATTAAATGACGGGTCCACCGTAGATCGACCTGCCCTAACACCCGGTTGACCCATACGTGGATCGGACGCTGCCACGTGGACCGCGGGTGACAGTTGCTCAGCATGACACGGATACGGAGATAGACAGAGATATATATTAAAAAAAAAAGTTAAAGGAAATAGATAAAATAGGGAAACCACTTCTCCTCTCTCTCCCTCTGGCCTTTCTCTCTCCTCTCGTACGAATGATCGCGTGCCATCTTTTCCGATTCGCCCGCAAAAAGCATCGGATCTTCGATTGATGTTCGCCGTAGTGGATCAATTTTTGAAAAACTTCCCTCGTTTCATGCGAAGGGATCAAGCTATCGACGCGGCGGATCCCCTTCTTTGCTTTCGACTTGCTGTTCCTCGTTCCCCTTCTCCTGTTCGAAGTCCGTGTGCATTCTCAAGGCAACAGGAAGACGACAGGAAGCAGGTAGTATTTTTGTTTGTTTTCTTGCAATTTTCCACTAGACCTCAACCAGTGAAGCAAATGTGTCTCATCGGTGATTTGGAATTATTTGTAGTTTGCAGCTCGTCGAAATCTTGGTCCGATTTACTCCTTGTGCCGCTCTCTGTTTACTCTGACGAGGAGACGTCAGAGGTGACGAAAAACCGATAGCAAGAGACGTTACAGGATTTCACTCCTTCATAAATCAAAGTCTTCGCCTTTGCCCTCACCCCGTGCCTGTCGATTTCCCGGAGGGACCTCATACTTGAGGGGGTCGCTGCCGCCACCGCGAGCAGACAACCAGCTTCTGTCCAAAAATTTTTTATGTTTGCCACGTGATTGATCTGTGAGCAATCAAGAAAAAGCATTTATTTTGAAGTTTTTCCTCGACGTTTTTTATCATCAGCGCATGCGAATTTGTATTTGGCATCTTGTACTATTATTCCTTTGTACGTCTCCGTCAGACTCAGTTGCTGCTGGGAAAGGTTGAGCTTTTTCCTACTTAGTGGTGTTTCTTAGTATCCACGACAAGGACTGGGTTTTTATACTCCTTTGGCTGGTAACCGCTTACTATTGTCGCAGCATTCGTTTGCTGTCAGTGTCTCTGGTTGCTTCTTTTGAGTTATTTAAATTATTCTGATTTCACAAGACCCTCATTTGTACTCCGTAGAAACTCTCTGTAAGGGAGGGAGTTGATTCAAGGAGCAACAAGAGCAGCACGTACTATGGATGCTCTCAGAGGTATGCACCAAAGGAACGTTCTTGATTTAATCTTTATTTGTGAATTTTACTCCACTAACTGACGATCGCGTTTGATATATGCAAAATAGGATCGGCCTTAGATGCTTGGATGAATTTCTGTGGAGATTCCTCCTGTGCTGATCAAGGGATTTTTGGTTCCTGTGGTTTTAGCCAACTATTTTACTCTTCTACATGCACCAACCATATCCTTGTCAGCTCCATAAATGTGGTCCTGATTATTGCATTCTTGCTCAAATTTGTTTGCAAGTTTTCAAGCAGATCTGTCGGTGTTCATCTGTATTTTAGTTTGCCTTCATTATTACGAAAAATCTCTGCTGTGTTCTGTTCTTTATTGGGAATGGCCTATTTGTTACTTGGATCGTGGATGTTGGCATCTAATCTGAGGACAGGCACGGGCATCCATCCTCCACATCAGTGGTTTGTCATGTTAGCTCAAGGCTTTTGTTTGGTGCTCATTACTCTTACACTCAGCATCAGGCACATACAAGTTGGCTTTACATTCATTAGGATCTGGTTAGTGGCTGCAGCCTGCTCTATTGGATTTGTGTGCTTTTCTTCTATTTTAGAGGTCCTGGTAGATAACAAGGTGTCCTTTTTAGGTTACGTTGATCTTTCATCCTTGGTACCAACTGTTCTGCTGCTGTTTTGTGTATTCAAGGGGTCCAATCATCCAGACAGCTACACATCATTTAATGGAACTCTTTATGAACCCTTGAAAAATGAAACAAACACAAATGTAGAAAATTCAGATGCAGAAGTGACTCCCTTTGCAGATGCTGGGTTCTTTAGTAAAATGTCATTCTGGTGGTTGAACCCCTTGATGAAGAAGGGTTACCAGAAACCTCTTGAAGAAAATGATATTCCTAAGCTTGGACAGGTTGATCAAGCTGGCTATTGTTATTCATTATTCTTGGAGAAGCTAAATAGTCAAAAAGATAGATATGGTACAGTGTCACCTTCAATTTTATGGACTATAGTTTCATGCTATAGGAAGGAAATCATAATATCTGGGCTTTTTGCATTGCTTAAGGTCTTGACACTATCTTCTGGTCCAGTGCTCTTAAATGCCTTCATAAAGGTGTCATTAGGAAATAAGTCTTTTAAGCATGAAGATTATGTTCTAGCTGTTGGATTGTTCTGTGCAAAATGCTTGGAGTCATTGTCTCAAAGACAGTGGTACTTTCGCACTAGAAGGTTAGGACTACAAGTACGATCTTTACTATCAGCAGCTATTTACAGGAAGCAATTGAAGCTCTCAAATGCAGCTAAGTTAGTTCATTCTTCAGGGGAGATAATGAACTATGTTACAGTGGATGCCTACAGGATAGGTGAATTTCCATATTGGTTTCATCAAACATGGACTACAACATGCCAACTTTTCATTGCTTTAATGATTCTCTATAATTCTGTGGGTCTTGCAACAATTTCAGCAATGATTGTGATAGTCCTTACTGTTGCTTGTAATGCTCCCTTGGCAAAACTGCAGCACAAGTTTCAGACAAAGCTAATGGAAGCTCAGGATATCAGGCTCAAGGCTGTATCAGAGGCCTTGGTGAATGTGAAGGTGCTGAAGCTGTATGCTTGGGAAACACATTTCAAGAAAATAATTGAAGGTTTGAGAGAAACTGAATTGAAGTGGCTGTCAGCATTTCAATTTCGCAGAGCATACAATAGCTTCCTGTTTTGGTCATCCCCTGTTCTAGTGTCAGCTGCTACTTTCTCTACATGCTATTTCCTTCACATTCCTCTCAATCCTAGCAATGTTTTCACCTTTGTAGCAACATTGCGTCTAGTCCAAGACCCGGTGAGACTAATACCAGAAGTCATTGGTACTGTAATTCAAGCAAATGTTGCCTTTGCACGGATAGTCAAGTTTTTGCATGCACCTGAGATAAATATCAAACATTTTAGAAAGCATACTCACTTGAATGTCGACTGCCCAGTTGTGATTGAGGGTGGCAGCTTTTCTTGGGAAGAGAGCACATTGAAGCCAACACTGAGAAATTTAAACCTGGTTGTTAAAGCTAAAGAGAAAGTAGCAATCTGTGGTGAAGTTGGTTCGGGAAAATCAAGTCTCTTAGCTGCTGTCTTGGGAGAGATTCCTAAGACAAAAGGAAAGGTATGCTCTTCAACAGTTGCTCAGCCAACTAATAAGAAAAAATTTGGTTGTTTTGTTTACAGATAAAGGTTGCTCTTTGCTAGAAATATAACCATTGTTTTTTATCATCATTGATGTCTCCTTTCTCCATTCTAATTGTATCCAAGATATGTTGGAAGAAATATCATGTTGTCTAAACTGGGAATTGTTACCGTACATTGCGAATATGGATATATCTGTTGTCTATAAAGATGTGACTGCATCTGGCTTAACTTTACCTTATCCTGATGGAAAGATTTTTGCATTTTGTTCATCTTATCCTGTTCTTGTACATACAATTGCATACACCTTCAGTATATAGTTTGAGAACATTAGAACCTTAATCACCTAATAGTTTTATTTCATGAGATCCTAGAAATTACTGGGCTTCATCGTTGCTGTTTATCCTTCAAAATCCAATAGTAATTTTGGTTCTTTTTGGGTGTTCATGTTCCATTACTTGTTCTTCAATGTTCTCTTTTTTCATCTTGGGACAACAGATACAAGTTTCTGGAAAAGTTGCCTATGTTGCTCAAACTGCATGGATACAAACAGGCAGTATACAAGATAACATTCTGTTTGGCTTAAACATGGATAAGCAAAGATACCAGGAGACACTAGAAAGGTGTTCTTTGATGAAGGATATCAGTATGTTACCATCGGGCGATCTTACTGAAATAGGAGAAAGAGGGGTAAATCTCAGTGGTGGCCAGAAACAACGCATTCAACTTGCTCGTGCACTTTATCAAGATGCTGATATATATCTGCTGGATGATCCTTTTAGTGCTGTTGATGCTCATACGGCTAGTAGCCTATTTAATGTAATATCTTATTTAGCTTTTTGCTAATTTCTTTTCCTTTTATTTCACTTACTGATTTTAGAGTTTCTTTGTTCTTTTTTTAAGGAATACGTCATGGTTGGTCTAGCAGAGAAGACAGTCATTTTAGTGACTCATCAAGTTGATTTCCTTCTTGTTTTTGATTCAATTATGGTTAGTCTCAAATCCCATCCATAAAGTTCTTCAATCATGTCATATTTTGTATTTTACAACATCTTGAAACATTTTTCTAGAACATTTTGAACAACGTGGGTGGATATGAATATCCACAACATTATAGGCTTTTTAGTCCTGACACATTATAGTGACAATTTGTTTGGACTTTCAGTTTAAGTGATCCAAATTTTGTGGTTTTAAGCAAGTTAAACCATTTGATATGTTTGCTAAATTGTGAAAAGAATGCCTCTATCTGACTATTATTCATGTCACAGTTAATGTCAGATGGTGAAGTTCTTAGTTCTGCATCTTACGATGAGCTACTGACTTCTTGCAAAGAATTTGAAGACCTTGTTATTGCACACAGAGACACAATTGGCCCTAGAAAGCTTGAGAGAGTTGCATTCCAGACACAAAGCAAGACGTCTGTGAGAGAGATTAACAGTACACATAATTATAAGAAAAATGAAATGGAAAAACCTTCTGAAGTACATCAACTAATAAAGAGAGAGGAGAAAGACAGAGGTGACACTGGTCTGAAGCCTTACATACAGTATCTCAACCAGAACAAGGGATACCTGTATGTCTCACTAGCAGGTCTTTGTCACTTGATATTTATAATTGGACAGGTTTCACAGAATTCATGGATGGCTGCTAATGTTCAGAACTCTCAGATCAGCACGTTGCATTTGATTACTGTGTACTTGGCAATTGGGTTTGGTACTGTTGTCTTCTTGCTCGGCAGATCTGTGTTTGTGGTGACTCTTGGTCTCCAGTCTTCAAGGTCTTTGTTCTTGCTGTTATTAAACTCTCTTTTCCGTGCACCCATGTCTTTTTTTGATTCCACCCCTCTCGGAAGGATACTAAGCCGGGTAAGAGTGCTTAAATCTACCAGAGTTTCCAGTTAATAATAGATTTTTCAATATGAAAAGCATCTGCCTATCCATTTTATCTTTCTCTCTCTCTCAGGTCTCCTCTGACTTAAGTATTGTTGACTTTGATGTTCCGTTTGCCTTTTTCTTTAGCATGAGTGCTACAATGAATTGTTTCAGCAATCTTGGGGTACTTGCTGTTGTTACATGGCCAGTTCTTTTTATCTCCATACCAATGATCTACCTTACAATTCGGTTGCAGGTAATTTTTAGAATATTGCACAAGTTCTTTGATTCAGTTTTCTAATAGACTAGATAACCATGAATACATTGTATATTGGATTTGTAGAGATACTACTTAGCTTCTGCAAAGGAGTTGATGCGCATAAATGGCACTACAAGATCTCTTGTGGCGAATCATCTCTCTGAGTCCTTAATTGGATCCACAACAATCAGGGCTTTTGGTGAGGAAGATCGGTTCTTTTCCAAAAGCTTGGAACTTATCGACAAAAATGCTAGTCCTTTCTTCCATAATTTTGCAGCAAGTGAGTGGTTAATTCAACGTTTAGAAACAATGAGTGCTGTTGTTGTTTCTTCATCAGCACTCATCATGGCTTTGCTTCCTCCAGGAACTTTTAGCCCTGGTAAGCAGTTAAAGGCAAAATAATTTCTTATGATGGTTTCTTTGACTGATTATATTATGTGTTTTGGAATCATGTAAAATTTACTTATCATTGAAATAAAACAACACATTGATTTTTAAGTGAAACTTTTAGGTTTGAGTGAAGGCCCCTATTATTAAGGAACACTGAAACAAGTTCTCACAATTTGTCCTGAATTAGAGAACTTGCCTATTATCTTGATAGGCTTTAATCATAATCACATGGCTCAAAATGCTAAGCCAAATTAGTAGTAGTAAACTCATATAGATCTTATAAATCCTCCTAGTTAGTAACAATTTCTAATGCCGGAGGACTAAATTAGGATGTTTCAATCTCCAACTCAAGGCTTGACACTTTTTTTTCTAAGCCCAGTCTTTCTTGTTAGTGACATGTGAGATGTAGTGACATCTACCCCCTCACATAAACAGCAATCTTTCTAGTTGGATCATCTTGCCATGCCTAGGAGTAGGTTGTTTTGACATCATTTGTGACAACTTAATCTGACCTGTCAATTTGATTACCCCAAGACATTGACCAAAAATATTTGAGCCAAGTTAATCTGTTAATATAGTATACTCATCTAGGCCTTATAGACTCCATTAATTAGTTCACAACTTGTGATGTGAAAATGAGTTTTGTCACACCCTTGGGGCTTTGGTGCGATGATAAGTGGTGGGACGGGCTCCCTAGGCAAATCTCACCCTGAGGAGTTCAAATTACTTATGACGCTGGGTTGCCTGCCCGAACCCATCCGTGCTTCCCGATTTATCCTAGTGGCCGGTGGGAAACTTCTGTGGGGCTGGTCAGTCAACTTCAGGATTAGTCAGATCGTAAGCGTTGAATACTTGCATTACCAAAAAAAAAAAGAGTTATGTCATAGTTTTCTCTAATTGAAAGCTCAGATTAAAGTTAAATATCTTTTTAGCAGTTGGAATTTGAGAGAAAATGGCAACTTCGCATCATTAAAAAAAAGGCAAGTCCGGTGCACCAAGCTCCCGCCAATGCGGGTCTGAGGAAGGGTCTATTGTATGCAACGTTATCATGCTTTACAAGAGGCTATTTTCAAGACTCGGATCTGTGACCTCCGGTCACACGGCAACAACTTTACCGTTGCATCATAGATAACCTAAAATTATTGAGATAGATCATTTGAGGACCTCTATTAGTGTTGTTTGATTTTTGCACACAGTTTTGTTTTTGGTGTCTCTTCACTAGCACCCTACTGATAGTATATGACAGTATTGAGCACCATTAGGTGAAATCATCCTTGGGTATGCTAACATCTGGAATGCAAAACAAACACTATGATGGAAGTTATAGCTACTTAGTTTCTTATCATAAGGACCAAGAGATCAAATGAGCCAACACCACGTGGTTTATCCCACGGTTCTATTTTCTTCAAAAGATAACTTTGGAGGCTGAAATATTCAGTAATTAGGAAGAGGTATGCTAGCCCAACTGTGAAGGGACTGTTATCACTGTTTGAATGCCAGGGGTTGCACGATGTTTAAGTTCAGTGTCTACCTTTTCCAATTTCTAAATATTCATGCATCTACATCAATAAATATTGAAGGTACTCAAGAATGATGCATTCATCATAGCTCTCGTGAATTCGTTTTGAAATGTGGAGGTAGAAGTGAGTTCATGAGTATGCGGTTAAACTATCTATCCACACTGTTAGACAAACTTGAAGTTTTTCAAATATAACTATGTTGTTGCTTCACTTTAGTTTGGAGTTCCCTTTTTTTTTAATCTTACACAATTAAGCAATATAGATGTAAAAGCATGTTTGGGAGTAGAAAGTTGAAATACTTTGATCCGCATTGCTAAGCAAAACTTTCAACAATAAATGTGGTAACATTGGACATGTCTCATTTAACTATATTGTTTGGTCATTTTCTTTTTTCAAAAGGAATGAAACACAAAATTATCGTATTATTGATAATCTACTTGGCAAATAAAGGTGGATCAAAATGCATGTGTTTAATTCAGCATTTTCCTCACAGGATTTATTGGAATGGCTCTGTCTTATGGCCTCTCTTTGAATGTTTCACTGGTTTTCTCTATTCAAAATCAGTGCATTCTTGCAAATAATATCATCTCTGTAGAAAGGCTGGATCAATACATGCATATAACTAGTGAGGCCCCTGAAACTGTGGAAGATAATAAGCCACCAGCTGATTGGCCTGCTATCGGTAGAGTGGAAATTTACGATTTGAAGGTAAATATGCAGATTTCATATTTTTCTCAATTATTTTCCCTTTGGCATGAACTCAATAAGAGTATCTGCTACAAATTTTCTATAACAGATAAGGTACAGGAAGGAGGCACCACTTGTATTATGTGGAATTAGTTGTACATTTGAAGGGGGAAAGAAGATTGGGATTGTTGGAAGGACCGGAAGTGGGAAGACAACTCTCATAGGTGCGTTGTTTCGTCTGGTTGAGCCTGAAGGAGGAAAAATCACCATTGACGATATTGATATTACCACAATTGGGTTACATGATCTGAGGTCTTGCCTTGGAATCATCCCTCAGGATCCAACCCTTTTTCATGGTTCTGTCCGATATAATTTGGATCCTTTAGGACAATACACAGATCAACATATCTGGGAGGTAAAGTTGTTGATATTGTCATCGAGATATTAGCTAAATTACATTTTAACTCCTTAAACCGTACACTCGTTGCACTTTTAGATTTAAGCAATTATCAAATATATTATGTGGAATTTGTTGTGAACTTAAACAAGTATCTACAACGAAGATCCTAAGTCAAAGTACATTTCAATATTCAAGGTTCGTACTAGTTGAACATTTCATATTATCCATATTATTTACTGTATCTCAGCGTGAGAATTCCTGTTGATAGATTAGAAATAATATCATTACTTAAAATATGTTGAATAACACCACCTTCATTAAACAAGCAACAAGCAAGAACCTTTTTTGAATTCTCTTATGGTTTAGTGAATTTAAAAGTTTCACTGAGAAAGGAGACTATTATATTTCATAGGCCGTGCAAAGATAATATCTTCTATGGAAGCCTCTGTCTTACTGTGTATATGTTTATACCATGAACTTTTTTCAAACACCATTTAGTCTGGTTGCAATTATAAATAAAATAACCAGTTAGAGAACTTTTTGTTGGTTAGTATTGTTCGTACCATACTAGGCATAGCTTGTGAAATCTCACTATCTAACATTCATTATTGATATAAGAAAAGTTTTATAGCTAGTTTTGGTGAATTTCAGTGCTTGTAAGTCTCAGCGTAATCTTTTTCTTGGTGTTGTTTAGTAATTGTTCATACAATTCTGGGGATAGCTTGTGAAGTCTCACTATCAACCATTCCATATCGATATAATAAAGGTTTTGTTTATAAATTACAGCTAGTTTTGGTGGATTTCAGTGCTTGTGACTTGTGAGTTTCATCGCAACAGAAACCATCCATATTGAGAAACCTATTTTACTTTGTTGCAATCATAAATGGAATCAGTATCATGGATCAAAAGATCTGGGAGATAAAGTTTGTGATATATATCGCTAATATAATGACTAAATTACATTGTAACTCCTTAAACCGCACATTCATGGCATGCTTATATATTACATTAATTATATATTATCATGTGCAAGTTACTGAGAACTGCTAATGATAGGTAACCAGAGATAACACTTAAGGACATCACATTTATTAAACAATCTACCAATCAACCAAGAACCCATGTTAAATAGTCTTTTTAGTTATTTCGATGAACATCAGTGCTTGTACGTTTCATTGCAAAAGATAGTATTGTATTGACAAAGACTATCATTGTTCTTAATCCTTGATATTGCTGTTCCACAAGCAAGTTTGCTCATCCAGTACATCTTTGCAATTTTAAAGGTCCTTGACAAATGCCAGCTACGAGAAGTTGTTCAAGAGAAAGAAGGCGGCTTGGATTCACTAGGCAAGAATTACTATCATGATGTTTCTGTTTTTTTGTATCAATGCGCGACATTGTTTTTGTTCAATGATTTTACTTGCATGAAACTACTTGCAGTTGTTGAAGATGGATTGAACTGGAGCATGGGGCAAAGACAATTATTTTGCTTGGGGCGTGCGCTTTTAAGGAGAAGTCGGATTTTAGTGCTTGATGAAGCAACAGCGTCAATCGACAATGCAACCGATGCCATTCTCCAAAAGACCATAAGGACTGAGTTTGCAGATTACACAGTGATAACAGTTGCTCATCGGATCCCGACTGTCATGGACTGCGACATGGTACTCGCTATTAGTGATGGTGAGTTATTTTTGCAGAAAATGTTCAAGTCCATTGACATGTTTGAAAGTTCTCCACTAATCAACCTTCTATTTCTCCCTATCAGGAAATTTGGTGGAGTTTGATGAGCCGATGAAGTTGATGAAGACCGAGGCCTCTTTGTTCGGGGAGCTTGTCAAGGAGTATTGGACGCACGTCTCGAATGCAAGTATCTAGCCGTCGGATTATACCACTGAATTTGTTCATACCACAACTTCTTTTGCCATGCTAGCTCAGGTCGACAAGGCATATCAAGGGAGATGAAGATGGAAATCAAATAATTGCTTTTGCTTGCGATCGGTTTACCGATCTACTTGGAGTTGCAAAACGTACTCTTCATAAAATCCATATTATTGTGTGTTCAATTTTATGTGGCAATCTATTATCGTACCAACTCGGCTATGCTCGTGGGGTCATCGTGTGTTCAATTTATGATATGCTCTTTGGTGTACAAATACCTGCATTTGTAAGCCATTTCAATTATTAGGGTGGACTCAACTTTAGCTTATGCGTATGTAATATCTAAGTTTAGTGGAAACAAAATTTGAGTTCCTTAACTGCGTACAATGTTGATCTGAACTTACTATTAATGAAAACTTTGTGTATCAAACTGGTTTTTTCTTAACAATTGATAAAGGTGAAATTTTCTAAATACACACCTAACTTTTGGATTTTTAAAGGGTGCATTTATTTTCTATTTTAGCCCTTCCTTCAGCCACTATGGTGTTGCATTAAAAAATATCATTGTGATGTTGAATTTCTATAATTGTGATACTGATTTTTTTTTTTAAATTAACAATCCTGATTTTCAAAATACATGATTTTTAAATTAAATACAGTCCGATTTTCAAAATACAATACCATGTGGTACTAATTTTAGGATTTATGAAAGCTCTTATTTTCAAAATATAACACCATCTGATACTGCATAAAGAATCAAAGAAAGAAAAGAGAACTTATTCTTTTCTCCATTGGGAGAGTTTACATACTTCAGACCTAAAAATAATAATAATCATTACAATAAATTTATAGATTGGTATTGCAATCAATGAACAACAGACAACATTGTAGATCCACTATTTTGCTGGTGGAAGCCTGACACTTCTAATTAATGTACAAAGAATCTTTTGATGGGTTGAGCCCTCAATTAACTAGCAATGTTCTAATTATCCGCACAAAGAATCAAAGAAAGAAAAGAGGACTTGTTCTTTTTCCATTGGGGAAGTTGGTGTGCCTCAGATCCACGGTGAAACGCTCTATCATGTTCTGTGTTGCTACACTTGACGGGTTCGAACTACGTCAGATGGAAGATTGTCCAATTCCACGTACATACGTTGTAGCATTAGTATTGCAATGGCGTTTCTGAGACTGAGGTGCATGGTTTTCGCAACTCACAAGAATGACAATCCTGCAGCAACTTAAAGCCACGATTCTGCTGGCAAGAATCTAACACTTTCCTAATTGCATGCACAAAGAATCTTTTGGGCTGAGCCCTCGATTCACTGGTACTGTTCTAATTACCTGCACAAAGATTCAAAAAAAAAAAAAAGAGAGGATTTGTTCTTTTTTCCATTGGGGGAGCTGACGTGCCTCAGACCTAAAAATACTAATAAACATTACAATAAATCTGTAGCTTGGTTTGCAACCAACGAACGACCAACAACACTACATATCCATTGTTTTGCTGGTGGGAGTCTAGCACTTTTCTAATTACCTGCACAAAGAATCTTTTGATAAGGTGAGCCCTCGATGCATGGGTACTGTTCTAATTACTTGCACAAAGAATCAAAGAAAGAAGAGAGGACTTGTCTTTTTCTATTGGGGAAGCTGGCATGCCTCAATCCACAGTGAAAGGCTTTGTCGTGTTCTGCATTGCTCCACTTGACGGGTTCGAACTATGCCAGATGGAAGATTGTCCAGTTCCCCATACAACGTAACATTGGTATTGCAATGGCGTTTCTAGGACAGAGGTGCATGATTTTTACAACTCACAAAGAATTACAATCCTACAACAACATAAAACCACTGTTCTACTGGTGGAAGTTTGATACTTTTCTAATTACCTGTACAAAGAATCTTTTGATGGGTTGAGCCCTTGATTCACTGGTACTGTTCTAATTACATGCACAAAGAATCAAAGAAAGAAGAGCGGACTTGTTCTTTTTTTTCTATAGGAGGAGCTGACGTGCCACGGACCTAAAAATAGAAATAATCATTACAATAAATCGGCAGCTTGTTTTGCAACCAACAAAAGACCAACATCACTGCAGATTCACTGTTCTGCTGGCAAGAGTCTCACTTTTCTAATTACCTATATAAAAAATCTTTTGATGGGCTGAGCCCTCGATTCACTACACTGTTCTAATTGCCTGCGTAAAGAAACAAAGAAAGAAGAGAGGATTTGTTCTTTTTTCCCATTGGGGGAGCTGGCGTGCCTCAGATCCATGGTGAATGGCTCTGTCGTGTTCCGCGTTACTGCACTTGACAGGTTCGAACTACGTCAGATGGACCCCGTACATTGTAACATTGGTATTGCAATGATGTTTCTCGTACAGAGGTGCATGGTTTTCACAACTCACAAGAATGACAATCCTGTAGCAACTTAAAGTCATTGTTTTGCGGGCAAGAGTCTGACACTTTTCTAATTACTTAGACAAAGAATCTTTTGATCGGCCCAGCCCTAGATTCATAGGCATTGTTCTAATTACCTACACAATGAATCAAAAAAAGAAGAGAGGACTTGATCTTTTTTCTATTGGGAGAGCTGGCGTGCCTCAGACCTACAAAGAGTAATAATCATTACAATAAATTTGTAGCTTGCTATTGCAACCAACGAACGACCGAAAACACTACAGATCCGTTGTTATACTGGCGGGAATCTAGTACTTTTCTAATTATGCACACATAGAATCTTTTGATGGTCTGAGCCCTTGATTCACTGGCATTGTTCTAATTACCTGCAAAAAAAAATCAAAGGAAGAAGAGAGGACTTGCTCTTTTTCCATTGGGGGAGCTAGCGTGCCTCAGATCCACAGTGAAAAGCTCTATCGTGTTCCGCATTGTTGCACTTGACGGGTTTAAACTACGCCAGATGGAAGATTGTCTAGTTCCCCATACGCTGTAACATTAGTATTGTAATGACGTTTGTAGGACAGAAGTGCATGGTTTTGACAACTCACAAGAATGAGAATCCTGCAGCAACTTAAAACCACTATTCTGCTAGCAGAAGTCTGGCACTTTTCTAATTACCTACACAAAGAATTTTTGATGGACTGAGCCCTGGATTCACTGGCACTATTCTAATTACCTACACAATGAATCAATGAAAGAAGAGAGGATTTGTTGTTTTTCCATTGAGGGAGCTGGCTTGCCACAGACCTAAAAATAATAATAATCATTACAATAAATCTACAGCTTGGTATTGCAACCAAAGAACGACTGACAACACTACAGATCCACTATTCTGCTGGTGGGAGTCTAGTACTTTTCTAATTACCTGCACAAAGAATTTTTTTGTTAGAGCGATCTAGGTACCATAGGTTTTGATATTTGGGCAAAAGTTTAAGTCAAATTTATTGTTATATTTGATATGTATTATGAGTATGCAGGATACAGGTACAACAAGGAAAGTCCAAGTGTGATCTTGGCAAAGGAAGAAAGTCCAAGTAGAGACTTGGCGGTGTAAGTCCAAGGGGGAGCCTTGGCGACGTAAACCCAAGTGAGACTTGGCAAGCAAAGGAAGGCTCGACAACAAAAGATCGAGGTCGAAGGAAGCTCTTGAAGGCAAAGCGTGAAGGATGTGAGCATCTGAGGGATGCAAAGTTGATGGAGGAGGCTACAAGGCTAGGTCTAGGTTGGTCGGGTGAGACCGACTAACCCATGAAGGGCAACCCATGAAGGGCAGTTGACTGGGCAGTCGACTGGTAATGAGCCGTTCGAGTGTAACGGTTATATTTCCATGAGGGACCAGTCGATTTATATACTTATCAGTCGACTGGTGGTGAAGTACTTCTACTCGAGCTCTATTTAAGAGAGCTCGGGAACCTTGAGCAAGGTTGACGAAATAGACTTGAGTAGAGTCTATTAGTAGTATACCGAGCTCAAGTGTGCGTGTGTGCATCCGAGAGGTCTTGAAAGAGTTGTGGCGAAGTTTCTCCAGTCACAAAGTGATGGAGGTTGTTTTTGCGTCTCACATCCCACGAGTTAGGGTTGGATTCAAGAATAGAGATTTAAAATTTATTTTCAAGTTTTGGCTTCCAGGTCTTGGCG
>JBAMIE010172064.1:0-27679 GCA_037177295.1 Kaempferia parviflora | reverse complement strand
AAATTATATATGTATGAATATCTACTCTATAGTTTTTTCTTGATGGATGAAGTAATGGAGTAGATTCATCACATTCCCCTCAGTTCCTCTATGCTCAGTTTCCTTGAGAAGTGTTTGATGGATTTAGAGAACTCATATTTAGTCCAAAGGTGACTTTTGCACTCTTACCATTCCCCTTAATCTTCACAAGTTCACATCTATAATTTCCTTGAATATAAGGCTTGCGTGCTCATTAATGACTTTTTACCAAAACTCAGTGCATTTTCCTCACAAATTCTCAATGCTCATTTTTTTTTGTTTTTTAATTTGAGACCATTATGCCAAACATGTAGTCGTTGATTGTCTCAGAGGGCTTTGATCGAGTTCAAAAGCTCACCTTTATACTCCTAACATTTCCCTCAGACTTTCCATACATAAAAAGGTCACCTTCACATTCTTGGCATCCCCCTCAATCTTCCCATGCTTAAATTCCTTCTATCTCAGGTCTTTATGCCTATCAAGGACTTTTGATGGACTTGAAGGACTCCCAAATTAAGTCCAAAAGGTCAATTTACATTTCTAGAATTCCCTTTGGTCTTTCTAAATTACCTACATTTGAGGTCAATATACCCATCAATGTATTTTTGCCAAAATTCCTTTGATGGACTCAGATTGAGTCTAAAAGGTCATCTTTACATTCCTAGCATTCCTCTCATTCTTCCTCAATTTTCTAGTAAAGCTTGTATGCCCATTAAGGACTTTTAGAAAAAAAATTTTGATGAATCTAGAGAAGTTTGATTACGTTCAAAGGCTACCTTTATACTCCTAGCATTCCCCTCAACATTTCGAAGTATAAATTCTGCCTTTGTTCTCATCAATAACTTTTGGCAAAAGGTTTATTTATGGATCTAGAGGGCATAAATTGAACCCAAAAGGTCACATATACAGTATTGAAATTCTCATCCGTGTTTGCATACTTATTTTCCTTAGATTTAAGGCCTACATGCTCATTAGTGATTTTTTACCAAAATTCATTGATAGAACAAATTTTATTTTGAAAATGGTGGCAAGCAATGGCATGACAATCAACGACCGCTACCGCATAAGAGTTAAATTTTATTATTATTATAATATATAATATTATAAATAGTCATCCTTCTTTATTCTTTATGATGTTTATGTATAAACAAATTTCATAGAATAAATTACAATTTAAGGTACGAGTAAATACTACACATTTCTTGAAAGCCAACCCTAACTCGCTAAAAACTTTGCAAATGATTATATAAGAAACAACCCAATAGGCAATAGTTCATTCTTTTAAAAGTGTTTACAATCCAAAATGATGATGGAGTATTGTTCATTCTTGCAGATGAACAAAATCCAAACTAGGTACTCATCCAACACAACATCCAAAATAAAGACTGATTGAAGGAAAGCAATTAGATAAACAAAATCTAAGCAAAGATTTCAACAAGTGGTAGATCACAAAATAGTGATGATAAGCATAATAAACATTAAGAACTTTCAATAGTAGTGATGATAAGCATAAATATTTAACTAAGCATGAAATTACTGAACTATCTCAAGCAAAATTATATACTACAAAGTACTGAAGGATTCAAGAAACTTCAAAATTCATCGCCAAAAGCATGCTGGAAAGCAAAAGCCTGCATAAGGATTCCAAATGGCAGCGCAATTGAGCATTAATTAGTAGCGGACTGTAGCAGTTTATCCAGCTTTAATCTTTCCCACATTCTGCAGTATGTAAGAGTGATTATAGTATGAAACTCATGAGGACTTAACTAGCTCAAAACAAGAATGTATAGTAGATAGAAAATTGAACCTTTGTAGATGATATAGATGATAGAAACTCTTCGTCTTCAGGAAACAACTGGAGATTTTTGTTCTTCAATAAGTAGTTCACAGCATCTTCCTCAAACTCCAACAAGCAGCCAAAACTAATCAGCTCAGCAAGTGAAGCAATCTGGTCCGGCATTTCAGACAATAAGCCCTTTGCTATCACATCTGCAAAATTTGTTGCATATTCAATGTTGTGCTTATTTCGCTTCGTTCCACCATCATCTCTCTTTCGCTTCGTTCCACCATCAACTCTTTGTAAGAATAACTTCTTCCGATCCTTCTCCCAACGGAAAAATCTGGTTGCTTTTGAATTTAAAATGGTTCCAGAGGATAGTGTCAGCTTATAGCTAACTGTAACAGGAGCATCAATTTCCAAGACCTCTAAATCAAGCAAATATTTGACAAGACGATGCCTTTCATTAGCAATTATATCAAGAGAAGTATTGGAAAGAAAAGCAAGCACAATTCTCAGCAATCCATTGTTCGATATCAGAGATTTCTGATTGACTTTCCTAACACTAGCACCAGTGGTCCTGAAAGACTCATCCTTTTCTACAGCCTCAGAAATTGATCGAACACCAATGCTGCTATAGATCTTGTTCATATTTGCTCTAGAAAGTGCAGGAGAGGTAACTGGGGGATACCATACAAAGATTGTTTCAGAAACCATGTCAAACAGTTCTTTCAGCAAGAGATCATCAGGAATGAATACATCTTGTTTTTTGGAAAGAATGACCCCATCATTACTTTGCACTGGTAATTTTGATATGCTTCCCAACAGAAGCTTCTCTGTGTCGCAATAATCCCAATGATCCGCAATGAAGACCCAGAAAGCAGAGCATTGCTGCACAGTAAGGTGGTGCGCTGAAACTTCCCATGAGGACCAGAGGTCGCAGTAATCATCGAGGCATGGATCAAGCAGAACCCCAAAAACTCTTGAAAAGAATTCAAGAAGCTTTGTGTCATAGTATTTATCCAAAATGAAGAGTTGGGAACCAAACAGGTCAAGCTTATCATGTAGTACGCAGCTGTCGGAGCTCACCCATTCTCCACCACCACTTGGGATCCAAATCCACTCTGAATCTTCATTATCAGGCTTCCATTTATGTTCATTCAAGAACAGGTACACTCTCGAGATTGTAGTAATATCAGAGTGACAATTAATATGAAGTGCCAGTAACTTGCATGCCTGAGTGGCATCCACAGATACACCAATTTCTTTAAGCTCCTTTTTATAAGATGTAAGCTCAGATCCATAGAAGATGTCATCAATAAAGGGACCGTCTTTCCTTTGCAAACTCCACTCGGGATCAAAGAGAATGCTCTCTTTTGGAGATCTGTAGCCAAGGACTGTTTTTATCCATCTACTTTTCATCTTTTTCTTGAACTCCTTTGGAAGAGACTCTGCCTTCTCCTTAAGATTGCGAATGCACTTTAGCAAGGATTTAATGCAATTTGGGTTAATGACAGAAGGATCACTGGGAAGGTCAATACCGTCTATGACAAATTTAGCTCCCTCTTTGAATTTAACTATAACACCAAAGGCCTGGAGCTCATTTTTGAAATCATAGATCTCATTGGAGTAACCATAGAATTCGGAATTACCGTCAATAAGTGGAAGATTTGATATAGCTGAGACATGTTGCCACTTTGGACTGAATAGGATTGAAGCTTTTGGAGATCTGAATCCAAGATTAGTATGCAACCATTCCTTCCCAGAGGAGAAAAGTGAAAGATCATGTGGGAATTTAATTTCCTTTTTGACAAACTGCCTATAACATGATAACAATGCAAGAACATTTTTGTTTGTGATAAATCTTCCCTCTAAAAGACGATTCAATCGAAAAGCAATGGCTTTTGAGAAGTCACCAATGGCCACTGCTACTCCAACTTTCTTTAGCTCTGCTTGGTATGACCTGAGTCTACTGCCATACATTGCCTCATCTATTACCGGAATGCCGCTGACAACATGAAGAAGGCATTCCCATTCTAAGACAGCCAGAAAAGATTCACCTGGCTTTTCATAGCCAAGCTGGGTCTTCAGCCATTTAGTCTGTGATAACTTTCTGAGAAGATCGTCAGGTATGTTCGCATTTCGTATGCATTCAAGTATGAAAATGGCAGCATCAGCAGATACAGAGCTCGAAGGCATTTGGAAGTTATCAACAACAATCTGATAATTTTTGTTGAATTCAACTAAAACACCAAATAACTGCAGCTCGATCTTGTAATCAGCAATCTGCTCGCCATAGAAAGAAGTGTCAATGAAGGGGAGATTACTGACATATGATGCAAGTGTCCATTCTGAATCAAGCAACAATATGGATTCTGATGCTAATCTGAAACCAACTGATGTTTTTAGCCATCTTGCAGTTTTGGTGCTCTGAATTAGATAGTCAGGGGACAAGCTTACCTCTCCCAAATATCTGACCAACTTGAGCAGAGAAAAGACATTTGCTCTGGTTAAGGTGGAGTCAGCTGTTGCAGTCCTGAGATGGCTACCAATATATTCTGATGCTTCCATAAAATCAAATCTGACTCCAATTTCTTTAAGTTCTTCATTGTACTCTGTTATCTTTTCACCATAAAAATCTTTCAGGATTAATGGTATGTCTACAAGTGGTGATGCTACCTGAAGTAGTCTTCCCCAACCTGAGCTCGGCAAGAATGACTCAGAAGGTGGCTTGTAACCAATTGATGTCTTCAACCAGCTTCCTGTTTTGATGCTGCTAAAAAACTCCTGCAGCTTAGAATTAGTTCCGCGAGATTTTATATTTCTAATCCATTCAAGTAACAAGAATGCATTGTCTTTTGTCAAAGGTGAGTAAACAGTTTGGAAAGCTGCATTTGGAGGATAAAGCTGTGGAACATCAGAGGCCTTTCCATGTTGTTGTAGGAACTTCAAAATCTGTCCTTCACGTGTAACGTTTCCTGCAAAATTGGCAGTGGCCAAATACTCCCTGCTCAGTACAAAATATTTTTCAGCCCTCCAAGGATTTGAACCCATTAACATTATCCATTTGCCCATGCTGGCTGGCACAAGGACTTCTGTCGTTTCAAGTATCACTTTTTCATACTCATCAACTATTGGCAACCGAGACAACAATGTCTCTAAGCACTTTTTGCTTGCATAATTATGCTTATGAGAATGATATAGAAAATGAGTGAAGGTTATGACAAGCCTGCTACTAGTTAGTGACTTGATCACAATTGACCCATAGTCATGAAGACTTAAACTCTGCAGCTTCACATAATTCTTGAGCCAATCCATTACTCCTGATTTTGACGTTTTTAAAGACAATTGCGTGGTTTGCGGCATAAAATATAGGTTTGAGGCAGATATAAACTCCCTATTCCAGTTGATAAGCCATGTGATGATGTCAACATTCTTGGAAATACATAGCTTCTGACAACCATTCGTTGCTTGTGATACACTTAACAAAGACATGCCGCCAGTGGCATCAATAAACCTTAACAGAGGTACGTCCTTAAAACAAGAATTCCATTTCTGAGAAATAAAGTGTAGAAGCTCTACATAAATATCATCAGGCATTCCCTTTGGAAGATTGGAACCCTGAATGAATGATGGATACCATGCTAGATCAACGTAGTCCACTCCCAGAAATCCTAGTACATTATTATAGTCATCGTTATCCAAGTAGGCATTCACAATATGACTCCCATGTGAATGCAGGTTAAGTATATCAATCCCAGACTTCTGTGCTTTAATTAGAACACACCAAAATGCAGGATCAAGCCTCTTAATTTTACTGGGCTTACAGAACATCTTTTGTGAATTCTTTAATTCACATGGTATTATACGCTCAGCAATAAGCTTGTCTTTGATGGATTGTCTCACAGGATCTAGCAACTTGATATGAGATTCCTCCACTGGTATGAAATTGAACAAGAAGGGAATTGAAAATGAGGGTGCCTCATGTGCTCCTTTAATTAGTGTAGTGAAAGCATTCGTAAATGCAGCAGGTACACAGCTAAGAATTCCTTCATTCCATGGGCAATTTAGTTGTATCGACTCCCTTGAAGAAACTAGAAGGAAATCAGCCTGGATTATAAATGGGAAGCCAGTCTCCATGTCAGTAGGAAGAAAGGAATATACACCAGACATTCTCATCCCACGATTCAGCCGCCTTCCAAAGGGAAAAGCCAGAGTAATCACCCATTCATCAACTTCAGCCCTCTTCTTTGAAATGCATTCCCGTTTTACTGGGAAGGTTTGCTTCCACATGTAATAACAGCATTGTTCCTCATCACCTTTGTCACCATCTTGAGCAGTAAGATGTAGAGGGTATGATACGACATTCCTGTTCCTTTTCATTTGACAATAGTCTTCACCAGATATAGAGATCTTGCAGCCAGTATTACACTTAGAGTCATCACTATCTCCCCTCACAGATAGTTGCCTGATTTTTGAAAGAAAAAGTAGGAACTCGGGTTGTAAATTTGATAGTTGTTCCTTCACAACTGACTCTTTTTCAATCTTCAAAGGCAAGATTATAACAGTTGTAGGAAGGCTTTTTGAAGAACCATACAAATTTTTTATGTCAGTAAGGCTCGGATTTTCATCAACCCACTCAGGCACAATGTAGCCTAGGTTGCAATCAAGTGATGGTTCTTCATCGAAGCATATTTGGTACCCATTGCTGAAGATATAGGGCTTACTGGATATCAGAAAGACACTTTTGAATCCTATGCCTGCAAATTGATAAATAAATACTAAAGTAGTTGAACTCTAAACACTAATCATTTAACAAATATCACGGAAAATGAAATAAATATGCTTATAAAGTTAATGTGAAATTGTATTCTAGATGCTCTATAGTTCAACCATGAATATTATGATCTAACTTCACTGATTAGGACTAATGTAATAATGATACCCTACAAACTTGGACTTGACACAAGAAAATATATCTTTTAGTAAGCAATATGATTGTCATGAAGTACCTATATAAGTTTCCCTCAAATTTTAGATTCACTCAAGATTTCTAAATTAATGGCATATTAAGACTTGATCGATTGCAAGATGAAAATGACCAAATTATTTTCATAACAAATCTATGTATTAAATATAAAGTGAGAACAGTTAATAAAAAGTACGTATAATAACATGTATGTGAAAATTAAAGAGAACGTAGATAAATTAATCGCATACCATAATCATCATTGATCATACATAATTAAACTTCATTTGTTGTCAAATTTATACCCATAACAATTTGGAGAACAACTATATTCCAAAATTTGTATGTTTTTATAATAAAAGAAGATAAACTCTATAAAAATATTTATTGTTCAGTGAAAAAATATATTTAAAAAATTATCCAATAGGCACCTGCATCAACTTGACATAAAAAATAGATTCCTCAATGGTGATCTATTAGGGAAGGTCTAAGATTAACCTCTTAAGTAAGCTAAAAATGTCCCCGCATGGAAAATCTCCAAGAGCATGGTTTAATAAGTGTATCTCAGCTCTTCGTCAATTCATCATTACAGATCACTATCTTCCTCGTCATCCATCATTGAAGAAGGCATATCTTTCTTTTTATTTATGTCTCATCATCTTTCATTCAAGAAGGCGCATCTTCTTGTTGTTTATGTGGGACATTATTATAGGTGATGGCTTCATCAAAATTACTCATTTGTAAGATTATCTTCATCCATACATCGAGACAAAAGACATGGGTCGTCGATACTCCCTCAGTATAGAGGTTGGTAAAACTATATTTCAAAATGGAAGTTTATCCTTGATATGCTTGAAGAATCTAACATGTTAGGAATTAAATCAATAGATACTTTCATGGAACCTAATATCAAACAGCAAGATAAAAATCCATGTGAAATCCAGAATACTAGTAGTACCAGAAAAACTATGTTATCTTACAAACACCAAATCTGACATCTGATTTGTTTCTAGTGTGATTGTTTATAAAAATTCATATCATGCCAATTGGATAGCTACTATTAGAACCCTATACTACCAAAAAATGTGCATCAAGAAAAGGTATGTGGAGTGTGCGGAGTGTCAACTAAGAAGGGGTTTTATATAATTAAAACTAAATAGTTGATCTAATAAGTTGAAAAAATATCAATGTGTGCAGAGTGTCGGCACGGCATGAAACCAATTTATTACCATTCCTGTCAACAACCAAAGTTCCAGAAAATAGCACATGATTTCAAGGGCATTGAGAGTTTATACAAGATGCCTCATTAAGGGATTACATGACTTAGAGATAACTTAATATTGAAGATACTCATTTAGGACGACATGGGTTTTTCACCCTACAATTCAATAATAACAAGTTGTGTTGAGGTCAATATAAAGTGTCACGTAGAAATAAATGTTTTCACATAAAATAGCATACAATTAGAAGCAACAAAAGTCAAAAGTGCAAACCTTTCTCCCCAATGTAGCCATGGTGTCGTTTCCCTTTCTTGGTTGACTTGCCAATCCTACAAATGGAATCAATGTTCGACGGAGAGAAACCTATCTCATTGTTAAACAGAAGCAGTGTTGTTTTTGCTCCAGTCGCAGTGATATCCTTTGAAGTAATCAGAAACTCAAGGGATGGAGTGACGCCCTCTGCATACTGGTTGTCCTCTGCATTCTGTCGAATGCAAATTGATAAATTAAATACGATTGAAAATGGTTACAGTGCCTTCAAACAGTCAGGTGGTGGAACTACTACGAACCTGAACAAGCTCCATGAGGAAGTGGACGTCCTTGGAATAAAGCTCTTCGGAGAGGTAGAAGACGGCCTGATGGATGTCCTCTGCCAGAGGATTCTTGTCATCTCGCCCAATGTAGTACCTCTCTCTCCGTATCCACTCGACGTGCTCGCGAGGGGTGGAGTATGCAGCAGCAGCCATTAGAGCAAGAGCAAGGGCGATCACAATTCTACAGCAGCGGCACAGCCACAGGAAGAAGAAGCATAAGAGTGGAGGTGGTACGGAGCATTGGTCTTGACTCTTGAGGGAGTAATTTGGCAGAGAAGTTAACGTGGAAGAGTTGAGAGACAACAAAGAGTCGCCGCTTCGATATTTTTGATTAGAAGGGAGATACGTAGAACGAACAGTTTTGTTTTTCGCCGGATCTTTCGGTTTTCAACCGAAAATATCGTGTCCAATTCTTACCCAATGTAAGAGGCGGTTCATTAATGATACAAAGGAAGGATAGTTGTTTTACTATATTTGGATTGAAATTCAAATCAAACGTATCATTATTTTTATATATTATTTTTATATTAATATATTACTATATTTATGATAATATATTTTCATATTTATTATTATGCTTTTCATATATTATTTTAATAATATATATCAATAGGTGGATTAATTTATGACAATAATCAATAAATTAAGGTCTTCTGGTCCACATTAGTTGATCCTCGACTAGGAGGACCGTTGGATCGGATGAAAAATCGATGTACTAGTTGTCCCTTTTGATCCGATCTAACAGTCTGATCAAGAGGAGACTAGCCATTGTGGACTAGAGGATCCGTGTCCCTGATAATCAATAATAAAAATATTATTATTATTATTATTATTTAATTTGGACTAATCATTTATACTAATTGGTAATAGTCACTCGTAAAATACCTACTCCGTATTGGTACGGACGCTAGACAAACGAATTAAAATAAAATCTTTCCTTATGTTTTTCTCTTTTGCCGATCGTTTTCCTTTTCTTTTCTATCGCCGCCCAAGGAATCCACCTTGCTGCTCCCAGGCCCGGCCCAAGGCATAGGCCATTAAGGTCTATGCCTAGGCCCCAATTTTATTAGGGTCCATTATCATTAAAAAAAATAAAATAAATTTAATAAATAAAATTTATTTGTATAAGTTGACACTTCAATTTATGCCCCACATTTATTATTGGATTCCTTTCTAAATTTCCAATGACAAATCACAAATGCATGGCTAACCTTTTAATTCTACCAATTGCCAAACCCAGCATTTATTCCTTATTGGGAATCAAACGAATGACTTTGAATTATGCAAGTAGCTATTGGGAATCAAACGAATTGCTAAACCCAGCATTTATTTTTCATTTGTGATAGACTTTCTATACCTCCCTCCTTCGTAACATTTTTTTCCTTTTTATTATTCTTTGAATGTTTTTTTTTCTTTATCATTTATGAATAATAAATTATAGAATATAGATGCAACAAAATACAAAATCAGACATAGTTGGAAAATAGATTGCTTATAATTATTTGAGTTTTTTTCTATTATTTCTTTTTCGATGTAACTATGTGTCTATGTAAGAAATTACTTCCATAAAAACCTAATTTATGTACTTAAAAAAATTATAAAATATGATTAATAGATTTTTAATGCTTTTTTAGTATAAGTATCTAATTTATTATATACTTGTTAAGTGCAATATTTAAATTAATTAATTTAAATCAAATTTTTTTTTTATTTTATTGTTATACTTGTGCAGGTAATAGTCGAACTAAACTTGGAAGTTTAAATATCATCCAAATCAGGTTTTGTTGTTCATTTAATTTTAAGTAATTTTATTTTGATATAATAGTAGAGATTTATTTTTTTCTATTATTTTTTTAATATAAATATTTCTACTAAAAAATATGATTCTGAATATACAAAACGTATGGAAAAAAACATAGAAGAATTTATTCAATCTTAAAAAGGTGCACTTAATAGATTTATTATCAATAATCAAAATCAAAACTCAGAAAATAATACAATTGAAAATTTAAACAAAAATCTAATTGAATTTTCATCAGAAGATAATACTTTAGAGCACCTGCATCGCTGTGTTAATACTCGACGTTATAACGTGTAATAACGTTAGAGCGAATGCGATTCATACAAATGAACGCGTTAATGCCAACGTGGCATTAACGCATTCATTTGTATGAACGCGTTAAAAGCATGAAACTCCCTGCACGCACAGTGTAGCACTGTGCGAGAAGGTTTTTTTTTTTTTAAATTAAAAATTTTAATATTTATTTAAAAAAATATATTTTATATAATAAATCTATTTTAAAATAATATTATTTTTATTATTTTAAATAATAATTATTTAAATTATGTAAATAAAATTAAAATTATATTTATTTAATTTAAAGTAAAAATAAAGATTAATGAGTTGATGACGGGACCCATAAATAATAAATGTTATTGTTAAAATTAATGTGAGAAAATGAATATATTAATATAATGTATATGTGGTATGTGGACCCCATAAATAATGAGTGTGGATGTTAAAACGAATGTGAAAGAATGAAGATGTTAATATAATGTATATGTGACATGTAGGTCACATGCTTTTTATGAACTGGAGGGTGTTATAACTTTAAACGAATGTGGATGTCCTAATGTATATATATTAATTTTTTTAATCTATCTATAACACTAATGCTCGGTGACACTGTGAGGGAAAGTAATTTTTGTCGATAGTCATTTTCGTCTATTCATTATTTTATAACGAGTAAAAAATGATTCTAATTAAATAAATACTAGAAGAAAAAAAATATGTGCGAAAAAACTTTTCTTAATTTGTAAATCGATCCGTAGTAAATCGACGCCCCTACAGAAGGAAGGCAGGAAAGAAATCCAGAAACCGCCTAAGTAAGGCTAGGTTCATTAATATAAGGGAAAGTAAGGGAAAAAAATAAAGGACAAAGAGAAGGGAAGTAAGGTAATTAATTTATCCTTATTTATGAGAGAATATTTAGGAGAGAGGAGGGAAGGTTAATTAAAAAAAAAATTATAAATTCAGTTAGCCTCATTGATTATTTTTGAGAGTGGTTGGTCTTATTTTACGGAAGTTTCCTACAGACCACAGGGTAAATCGGGATGCGCTCGCGGTGGACAGTCCAGAAGTCCAACGTCTCTTAGTTGTGATTCTCATTTGGAGGAAAAATTCAAAGGGAAAGTTAATTAAAGTAATATGTTGAGGAGCGAAGGATAAATATATTTTAAATAGATTAAATTAAATTAATAATAATAATAATAATAATTTAAAAACATATATAATTAATATTTTTATAATAATTTTAAAATGCATTTATATATATTTTAATAAAATAATTAGTTTAAAAAGACTATCTACAGTATTTAAATTTAAATTTAATTGAAACAATTAATTAAAATTTTAAACTTTTAATTAAAAACTTAACTTAGTCTCTCCTCTCCACTTGCTTATGCAACGCACTCTCTTTCCCTGCATGACGAACTTGCTGAGTTGTTGTTCCCCTCTCCATAGAATAGTCGTTGACGATGTTTCATTGTCGCCTCCTCGAGCAAGCTCACGCTGCCTCGTGAGCAAGCTCGCGCCGCTTCCACCGCCATGCGTCTCCTCCACTGTTGCTGCTCTTCTCTTCTCCATCGACTAGACGAAGAACAGTCGTGGCGGCGTCTCTTGATCGTCGGCACCGCATCCTCAAGCACACTGTGCCGTCGCATGTACGACACTTCCATTGTTGCTGCCCGCTGAGAGAGTCTCGGTCATCTCCTCCTGCTCAAGTGGCAAAAAGGTAAATTCATTTACCCCATGCCCCCGCTAATCCGTTCTAGGACCAACACGGAGGAGGTAAATCACGGGTGGCTACTAGCCATAAATATATAAATGGCTAAGACATAGAGAGATATATGCTCGGACACGTCGAGATTCAACCTCTAAACCCCATTTGATAAGTTCTCATGTCTTAACTATCACACCAACATGAGAGGGCATCTCTTTCCTACTCAAGCTATAACAGAGGATAATATTGAAAGAAATTTTATATATATTTTCTTCCTCTTTCATCCTCCGATTTGAAATGTAACAAATTCTATCTTCTCTTTCCTCCCATAGGATTTATATTTAACTTTCATTCCCTTTTCACTCCTTAACAACTTATTTTCAAACGAGATTAAAATAATTCCTATTTCTTTTTCTCGTTCCCGTTCCTTTTCTTCCCTCACCTCCTCCTAAATGGAGGGTAAGGCTCACCGAAGAAGGGATGCGATGGAAGAACGGCAAGAGTTGAGCTGTTTCTCTCATCTGATCAATGTTCTTACATTTACGTTTTGAAAAATAATTGTTTATGATGATAAATTGATTATTATCAATTGATAAAAAAACATCAATTGTGATATTACTAGAACTGTAGGCCAATCTATAGTGGGGGCAAGTCGGTTCATGGTAGGTCGGCCATTTGACGGGACATAGTGAGCCAACTCATCATCTTGGCGGATTAAAAATCTCCAATCCAACCTAATCTAAAACGTATTATGGGTTAGGTGGGTCAACCGCAGACTCATTAATTTTTTTAAAATAAAAAAATATTTTAAATCTACAATATTTTACTTTAGAAAAATTTTCATCAATTAAATATATCTAGGAAAAAATATTTTAATATAAATAGATACAAATAAGTACTTATGTTTGATGAAAAATAATGTTTTTATTTTAAAATTATAATAAAAAAAGATAATAAATTTAAATAAAACTTGACTTGTATGTATTTCTCAACTCGCTGGTCAACCCAAGCTCATCACAGGATGACCCGTGCGGGTCATGGACTTAGACAGGCTAATCGATAATGAACTTAAATTGATAAAATTCTAATCTAATTTACCTAAATTATTTAGTAAAGTAGATTAACCTGACAGACCCACTTCAATAAATATCAAAAAAAAATATAAACACACCTTTTAGTGACCACGTAACAAAGGAAATAAATACAATTTGTTAGAACGTTATCATCAAATCTGCTCACAAGTCACTATTTTCTCTTTCTTCTTTTCTCTCATCCACTCCTTACTCTTCCTACTTTTGAACTCATTTAAAAAAAAAACTATTTTATTTATTTATTTTTGTTTATAATCACATTTGATCTCTTGAACTTGTACGCAATTGGCCCAGCCACTCAGCCCACGCACAGACAGCTGGCTCAATGATCCCGCTTCGGTCTCCTGATCGCACGAGTCACCTGCCCTCTACCAACGTCCGACCGGTTTGGTGAGACCGGGATCAGCTGTCTCTCCTCCGTCAGTTTGACGATTTTTTTACTACCAACGTGGCAAAAAGTCATATCATCAGGCCAATACACAGGCACCACGTGGAAATTCAACCTGCGTTTTGATGTTTTTTGTTAGATGTGGCGACAGGGTAGAAACTCGTGCATCAGAAACTTTCACGTGCTACCGTGTCGGTGGGAGCGGCTCGTAATAGCGTTCTTGAGCTGAGCCTACGACTGTGCACGCGCTGTCCGTGTGCCTTCTAACCTCCCCCTTCTCTTTCCTTGAAAAGCGGTCCGTTCCCTTCGATTCCGTAGGGAGGAGCGAGCGTTTGCTTCGAGCGCTCGCCCCGTCTCTCTGGATCTTTCACGGCGGCGAGATAAAAAAATATCAATGGCGAGCGTTTCCGACGTCCTCGTTGTCGATCTACTTCCTCGATTCCGCTCATCTCCGGTGATTCCTCGACCCCTTGATATGTCTGGATTTAGGGTTTCAGAGCGTCTCCCCGACACGGGTTTCGATGGACGCGAGAATGACTGGGCTACGGATGATTTCCTCATCGGAACCCCTCCGATCGAGTTCTCCGGGGCCTTCCCGATCGATTCTGAAGGTCCGAGACTTGTCGGTGGTTTCGAGTCGGATTCGGAATCTGACGGGCAGCAAATAGATCTTGAAGATTGCGAAGAACTTGATCTGGAAGGTTCTGGTGATCTAAGACTTCCGTGCCGCTGGGAATGCCTCCAATTGGGCGAAAACATGAGGGAGCAAAACGAGGATTTTGAGTGGGAGGAGGTCGACGGACGCATCGATGAAAGGGACGCTCTTGGGGTTACAATCATCGGCGAAGATGAGCGATCTGAAGAGGTTAGGGATTTGGTTATCGATGAACCTGGGGATCAGGGAGACGGGGCTAGATGGGAGGTTCTCTTGTCCACCTATAGTTTGGGCAGAAACGAAATCGACTCTGTGGATGTCGAAGCATATTATGTCGATGAACAAGATGAATATGTCTATACATCTGATAACGAGGAGGCCTACGAAGTCTTATTTGAGCATCTGGCCGATCATGATAGCCACGTCCAGTGTAGTCCTGCCTCCAAAACGGTGATTGAAAGCCTACCCTCAGTTATTTTCACAGAAGAGGATCTAGCAAACGATAATGCAGTCTGTGCAGTGTGTAAAGATGGGATTTTGGCGAATGAGATAGTAAAACGGCTGCCATGTTCCCACCTTTATCATAAGGAGTGCATCTTGCCTTGGCTGGAAATTCGGAACACATGCCCACTTTGTCGATTAGAGTTGCCAGCAGATTCAGAACATGAGAAATTGAAGGACAGGAGGTATGAGGAGCTGCAGCTCAGGTATGATTTTGAAGTTTTACCGGATGCTTAGTGCTGGTAAATAAGCTGTTCTAGATTATGCAGTTATGGTGTCTCATTTCAATTGTTTCATACTAAGGGAAGGGGGCAAAGCATTATTTAAAAGTGTAGTGTAATTGAACCTCTATTTGTTGGTCAGCAAGTCACCAACAGCTGGATGTTTAAGATTCTATTGGTTCCCAGCACCAATTTGAATCATCGTGGCTTGTATTGTTGTTTGATTTTTGGAGTTCAGAGTAAAAATTATTTATTTGATTACTGTAATAAAGTTTGTTATGGAAACAATTGTTTGACTTTGAGTCCATATGATCCTGATCTTTAGTTAGAATTTTGGCTACTTGAAGGCCACAGTTGATTCATTTTGATGGGTAAGAAAGATACCAACTATGCTTTTAGTGCATTTCATCTCATTATTCTTCCAAATTGCATTTTCATTCATATAGAAAGTTTCAAAGCGAGTAAAGTAGTCATTACCTGCTCCTGTGTTGTTCATTTAGTGGAATCCCAACTTATACATTTATTTTAAATTCTGCGTCTGCTGCTTTGTTTTGCTCATTCTATTTACTGTGCTTCTTGCCAATAGCTTCAATTTAAGTTGCTGGTCTTATACTTATGTAATGCACTTATATCTGGATTCATGGAACATAATCTAGGTAAAATAGTTGCATCCCTTAGTTAATCAAACCAAGAAGTTACATCTCTTAGATAATCAAACCAAGAGCTTTTATTTTTATCAAGGTAAGTCTCACCACTTGAAGAAATGTTATCATCTTATATAGATCTCTCAGTTGTCTCCTCTGCAAATAATAGCACTTCAAATTTTATGAACCGTTTGTGCCTGAAAGGAAGGAGAGAATGCTTTGGAGGAGAGAAGAATGGCCGTGTTGATTTTTGGATAATTGAGATTGGTATAGGGAGGAAAGAGCATCATAAAGAGACAAAATGAAATGATGGGTTGTCTCTTTAATTTGAATTTGATGAGTAGTCGCAAAAAGATGCTCAGCACTTCTTATCCATGGCCCTGTGCATGCACATCCAGAGACAGAATTCAAGCCAATTTTACCTTAGTCAACACCTTAATGTGTTGTGCACTAACCACCAACGAAACACCTTATGGGTGTTGTCCATGATCATCACCAACGACAAGCAGCTGTGTTGACTAAAAGTCAACACTTGTAATTTGACTTTTTCCAATCCTTTTAATTTATACAGTTAACCACATTCAGCTAATGTTTACAGATAATCTTTGGAAGGGGCCGTAGTTCTAGTATAGGAAAAGGTGATTATTCGTGTCCCTCGCAGCCCGTGAAGGAAGGGGCGTAGTTCCTCTTGGCAGTCTAACTCCAAAGTTGGTGATGATCATGGCAATACTTGGCAGTCTAACTATGAACATGGTGATACATCTAATTAAATTTTGTAAAGACTATGAACATGACAATACATGGCAGTCTAACTCCAAGTTGACTTACCTTGTGAAAGGCATAACAATTCGGGGACTTTTATTTGCTTTTAAGATAAATGCACTCTCGTCTAATACTAAGTTACTATAAAAGAGGTCAATATATAAATATAATGAACCATTAAAAGAGACAAACTAAAACATATATAATTCTCGAGCAGCAGTGTGTGTGCCAGTGAAAGTACGTATTGAAATTTAATTATTCGAATCAGGGAAGCAAACTTATCTTTGCTGAGAAAAACCTTCCTTTCGTACTGAGCATAGCAACATCAGTGAAAAGCATATGATTCCAAACAAGTGAGCAGTTGATGGTGTGGCAGTGGTTGGTGTGCGTGGGGACAATCTGGAGTCACCTTCGTGGTGATGCAAGTTCTCTACCAGGAAATATATAAAGATGAAAGCATCGTTGGAAACAGTGGAAGTGTTTCTTAGGTGGGATGGGATTAATGGTATAGAAATTAATGGTGCGATAGGATAGGTGATTAAAGCGATAAAAAGTTATCACCTTAACTCAATAAAAAGGATTATTTATCACACCATTAATCTCTATCAAAGTCATATCCCACCTACCAAATGGGCCCTGTATGTATAATTAGGAAGTAGTGAATTTGTGTAGATAGGAGTGAGTAAAATCTTGATTAAATCTATATTCAATTCATTCACGGTTTAATTTATTAGTCGATTAATATGTTAGCATCAATCGACTGTTGGTACAGGTCCGTAATAAAAAAATCTTGAAAAATCCCTGAACTCATGTAATCACGACATATATTAGGATCAATTGACTAAAATAGATAGTAAATTTAGTAGTTAAGTAGAGCAGTCGACTATTCGTATATTAGTCTACTGATGGTGGATGAGCAGTTGGTTACTGAATTAACTAATTTTATATTGGTTTATTTTGTTGGATTTTAATAGCAAACCTCGACGGGTTTGATTTGTTAAAAAAATAGTTCAATTTGTTCGATTTTGATTAATTCGATTCGGTCGGTTTGATTTTAACCGGATACGAAAATGCAGTTGAGGAAAATTAAATACGAGGATTGTTGCAGGCCTTTTTTTGGACAAGGAAGATCTTACTTAGCTAGCGAGCAATAAAGGGGAGATTTAGTGCACCTGCAACAAAGCTGGCTTGCCTGTTCTTAAACTTTAATTTGCTGTAGGAGTAACCCTAAACGGAGGCAGACCTTGATAGAAGCTTTTATTCTCTTCACTACTTTGTCATGCTTACTGAGAACAACCATCAGGCATTCAACACCTTCAAATTCTCTATGGTCATAACTTTTGTTCCCTAGCCACATGCAGCTGCAGATTCACCAGCTTCCCATGGCAATCTAATTGCCTAAAGTTGAGGTCTTTTTGTAAACTTATCAGGATTCGAACAAACTTCTTTTTCACTCAATCTTTTAGGATCTATTCTAGTTCTGATCTACAATTGGTCTTGCAGATCAATTCTACTTTCATTATCCATTAACACCTCCCAGTAAACCGGAAAGTATAAAGCCTCATCACTGGAGATTGCCCTGATCACTCACTGGACATTTTTGGATTACTAAAGCCAAATCGAATGACACACCTAACTCCCCTTTAATGCATATCTGATACATATTCGTGGAATGCAGATTACATGTGCCAAATGCGGAATCAAATTACCCATATGGTCCATAGATGATCTCTGTGTTGTACAAGTACTGGTGCAATGATGCTCTCGAGCGGTCGAATTTCGATTAAGCTATTTTGATGCGTTCGGTAAAGGGTTTAAGTTATGCAAATCGAATATGTTAGCATTGGTTGTAGAGAGGGGAACAAGGTCAATGTAAAAAAAAACTATAAAAGAATGAAACCATCATATAAATTTGATTGACTTGGAACAAACTCTCCTTTTTCACTAGTCTTTTACTTAACCCCTTACTACCGGAGTCGCGTAATTTGGAGGTTTGCGAAACAAACAACCCGACAAGTGAGAGTGCAAGGAGTTGGGCTAGAGGTTGTCAACTCAATGTTCAGATATGTTGGTCACAATGTGCAACCCAGGTGGAAGACCCAATCATTGTTCTTTCTTATGCACATATTTGTTCAAGATAATGCACCCTCCTTTTCTACATGCTTTTTTGTGACCTTTCTTCTCTCCCAACTCTGTCAAAGCACTTCAACTAATGAAGATTTCAGTAGATTTGCTTTTAGAAAATAGGATGCAACAAAGAAAATTGACAAAAAAACAGTGTGGTTAACCCAGAACTATGAGTTCCATAAACAGAAATGCAACATCTTGTATCATCCATCTCGGAATGTTATGATGACCTTGTCGGCCTCCTCTTGCCTCTCAATAATTTTCGAGTGTCGGAAGCTTTCAGAGACAATAAAATGGAGTCAAAAGGAGAAATAAAGATGGTGAGTGAAAACAAGACAAATGCTTGTTATGTTGCAGTGCATAATTGGTTGCACACTTTGAACCTCTCAAAATGTTTTGTTTTGTTGAAGACAAACAGATACTTGAACTCGTATTCCTTCTCTTTTCTAGTTGTTTGGATGCATTCAAGTCTACTAAAAAAACAAAATATAGGTTTTAAATCTACCACTCTTGCATTATAATTATTAACCCTAGGCATTTCCGTGTATCATGACTAGAGAAAAAGAACACTAAGCACAGTGGAAATATTCTACTAGAAAGGGGGGAAATGATTCACTCTTATCCACAATTGGAAATATTTTATTAAATATTCCAAGAAGCAAAGAACAGCCTGAAGCCCCGAAGGCAACAAAACTTGAAATAAACCAATTAGACGTCAACAAAAAGTAATAGTTTAAATCAAAATGCTCAACTGTATACAAAATTATTGTCTCAGCATGATAAGAAAAGTTTACATGGATGTGGTAAAGTGGAGTCTAATTTGATACCTGCCCAGAATACACAGAATAAGATTCTTCATCAAATTTGTTTATAGTTAGTCTATTTCTTTTCTAACAAATTGATGCGAGAGCCATGAACCTAGACATAAAAAGAAAATTATGGTTAATGGTGCATCCAAACCAAAGATTGATTTGATTCTCAAGAGACATGACAGATTGAAGAGAGAGGCTAGCTAGATGAGCTTAGTGATGAATTTACTATGAATGCAAGGAAGAAGAATATAAAGACATTTTTCCTTATTAACCAAGACAAGCATTGAACATTCTCCATGATTCCTACAAAGGTGTTGACTAGGTAAAAATATCTTAATTATAATTACTTAGTATCGAATTCCTACAATTGAAGAGATGGTAAAAAGTTGAAAAGATTCTTTAATCACTTGTATAGAATAAAATTCTCTATCAAATTTCTTTAGACTCTTCTTTCCTCTTCTACTTATTCTTCTAGAATGCCACACTACCAAACATAAGATATCTTACAATTATAATAACTTCAAGTAATATTACAATATGGATTAATCTTAGATTTAGTGAGTTTGATTCCACATTAGTTTAATGAAGTCTGGGCACTTTTTAGCTGCCTAATTATCTATCTCACTCCAAACCAGGGCCGTGGATTAGTTTTAGATCTGCAGAAATGTATTGTCTATTTCTATTAGAAAGTAATTTGTCCGAGTTGGAATTGGATGACTTCTCACGAGTGAATGCACGGCTCTCATGGTGCTTCCACACTATAAATTGTGTCCTGCACCCTTCAGGCCTCAGAGCTTCCTTTCAGAATTTGCTAGCATGCATCCCGGCGACGTCGCCGGCGTCGGATGCCTCTCTCTATCACCATCAACTCTGCTTCCGTCCTTCATGGCTCACAACACTAGTAACATAAAGCCATGCTTCAACTTCACCACCACTACTCTCTCTGATTTTGTTGCAGCAGAGGAAGAGCAGAGGCTGAGGGTGGCTGCAGAGGAGAGGAAGAGGAGGAGGATGGTGTCGAACAGGGAGTCGGCGCGGCGATCAAGGATGAGGAAACAGGGGCAGCTGTCGGGTCTGTGGTCGCAGGCGGCACGTCTCCGGTCGGCCAACCGCCGGCTTCTGGAGGAGTTGAACGGCGTGATGAGGCAGCGCGATGAGATACTGGTGGAGAACGGCCGGCTGAGGGAACAAGAAACAGAGCTGGGAAAGAAGCTGGAGAACCTGCAAGCTCAGGCCGGCGGTTGCTGTGTTGCAGGAACTCAGGACAAAATTATTCTGCTCTGATCAAGAATTCATTTGACCGAGTGCTTTTTTTTTTTCCATCGCTGAGAATTCCCATCTGATTTTGCTGCTTGCAGTGGCGGGGATTTAACGTGGATGAAGATGAATTCCGAAGAACTCTAGATCTGTGTGTTTTGAAATTATAGTAAGATGCTCTTGATTTTTAACTTTGATCTAGTAATTGTTATGCATTTTCAAGATTATTTTGTCCCACATTTATAATACTCATTTAAGCTTCTCTAAAATCAAATTTTATCAAGGATAAGTAGATGACGATAAGACAAAACTGTTAGATTCTAACATTGAGAAATGCTAATTGATAAAGTAGCACAAATTTTAAATGATTTACGATTCACCATAAAGGAAACAAATACATAAAGCACACAGTAAGGTAAGTGTTCAATACAACAATTCAAGACACCGATGGCTCAAAGCAAAACACCAAGCCCAATACAACTGCAAGACTTGCACAACAACCAAGCACTGGAAACATGAACTAAAACTCACCGAGTTTAAGACACAAACTACATGCATGAAATAGACCACACAAAGTAGATTAGCTGAACACCGCCAGATGAAATTGAGACTAGCATAGGCTTCAAGATCATAATTACTCATCCTCTTCCTCTGACTCGGCGTTCTGGAGCCACTCAACAAAAGGCTTCATGTTCTTCCAAACGATCGAGCTCTTGTTTGCACCAGTCAGACCTTGTTCATACCATTTCACTATGCATTCTTCCTCCAATACATCTCCATCATAAAGGCATTTAACAACCAGAGCAACTTCCTTCATTGCATCCCCGCAGCATTTCCCACAGAATGTCTCAATAGCCCGCAGAAGACATAGCTGTGATTCCTCACCCTCCACTGCGGCATCAAGGTAGTTTTTCTTCTTATCAACCTCTTTTGCAAACCCTTTGCCTACACCCTCAAACATGGCCTCAAAGAATGCATCCATTATCTCCTGATGAGAACCAGCAAGAGAACTCAGAAAGGAACCAACTTCACCAGAATTAGACCCTTTCTTCAACATATTCTTAATCTCTATCATGAGTCTGTCATGTGTGGTAGGTTTCTCTATTTCTTCAACTACTGATTTTGCGGCTTCGTCTTTCTTCACTGCCTTGTCAGTTACATCGTCAGTTGAAAGCATAACCATTTCTGCAGTAGCAGCACTAAGTTGTTCCTGGATGCGCTGTCGAGCTGCTTCAGCAGACGTATCAGTTTGCCATTGGACACCATCATCTTCAGCTGCCTCATTGTCATCGGCTTGACTATCTGGAGGGGAAGAATGCTCTTCATCTGAACCTGTTGGCTTCTTCTTAGATGTAGCACGTTTTGAACTTGCCCCTTCTTTGGATGATACAGCACTTTTTTTCTTGGATTCTTTCTTCAGCTTCTTCAGTTCTTCATCTGCAGCATCCCCTTCCTTGAGCCTTTCTTTCTCAGCACGTCTCATTCCCTTCTTATCTTTTGATGACCTCTTCTGCTCTGGTGGATTCTTAATAATAAAAGTAGTGAGCTTATCTCTCATGTCCACATCAGAAACATATCCACACGCAGCACATTTGAGGGTGATCATCTGGGTTTTTGTGATTATTATGTCAGTTTCAGGATTACCACAACCATAGCATTGCACATACTTCTTTATGAAGTTCTCTAAAAGGCCTGCCAATTTGGTAGTGTCATGAGCCCCATTAACCAGTGAAGTACCAGTTTTATCATCAAACTTGGACTGGGCACCAAGCTCACAGCCAAAATATTTAGTCGTGTATGAGGCTGGTCTGTGCAAGGCCTTTGCAATGTCCACCATGTTCACAACATTGGTCTTGATACCATTCCCACGACCCTCTATTTTGGTTATCATCTTTGGCATCTTATACCGATAGAAGGCATCATCACTATTTGAAGCGCCTATATTCTGCAAAGCCATCTTTGCCTATAAAGACACCACTAGATAGGAACTCCAACACCAAATGTCAAGCAATCACAGAAGACACTAAGACTCTATTTTCCTCAGTACAGTATTGAGAAGTGACTACAGTGGAGAACGGCTCTGAATTGCAACGTTGGATACTAGTGATCTCTAGAAAAGGCTCAAGATGCAAATAAGCAAAATCTTCCAACAAGCATATATGTTTTTTTCTAAATGTTGGACAATATTCTCCAAGTAACCCAATTGATCCCAAAAAGAGAGACTCCAGTTCAGACATAAAAGATGACCTGCACTTAACTCCCTCCACTTTGACAGATAAAAATTGTGGAAAGCACCGCTGACAACTTCAGTTGAATTTAATATATCCTGTTTCACAGAAAACTAGCCACTGAGGAGCAATTAATAAGTAAACCAATCCAAATAGAACAGGTGGAAAACAACCTCATATAATAGAGTACATTATGCTTTTCTTTTAAAAAAAATACACTCAATAAACTCTTGTTTCAGATATACTGACAAAAAGTGGCAAAAAACAATAAGACTCTTATATTTGATGATTAAGGAAGAATCAAATTGAAAGTCGTTTTCACGAGGTTTCAAAAATTTTAGAGGTATGTAGACTGTTTAATGGCATGAAACATGATAGCGATATGGTCGACCAAGTCCTAAAGGAGCCTAAACCAGCCTTGTGTTCTCAACGAAAATAGCTGTAATATCCTGGTAACAATTAACAAAATTACTACACTGAGCATGAAATAAGTTTGCTCATGTTATGTACAAGCTGCTTCTCCAATCTCTCAGACATCATATTTATACATAATAAATACTTACTAAGCACTATCATACATCATTCATCAGTTTAACAAACAAAAAACTTAATATGATACTCTAAAATCATACACACAATTAACAAGTATCAGAAAGGCATGGTCAGATTGTTAAGACATAGTGTTTAACCACAAGACGAAATATAGGAGTTTGTTGTATGGCAAACTGTCTCTTGATCTCTTTATAAGGTTTAATTTATGATTATATTTAGATGTTAACACAAGAAGTCTGCATAAAAGTAATGCTTCTATATACACTAACACAAGTAGATTGAAGTATAATCTCATGTGTCAATCCGTATAAATGGGCATGACCAAAACATATCACTCTGATTGCTGGCCCATACTGATATTTTGTTGACACTGATAAATATCAGTGTCTAGCCCTGGTAATGTAGATTCTTTAGTATTAATCAAAAAAAGACATGTTTCATTCCACTGAACATTCTGCAATAGCTGGAAGCATGACAAAGCAATGCCACATGGAGGTAGAAAGCCTACAAATTGTAAACTTTACTTGAGGAAAAAACAACAATAGCATTTGAGGGAACTCACATCTAATAGCTATCCGGTGAGTTGATAATTTATACAGTGTTTAGTGTGCATTATGTTACAAATAGATATTCCATCTAGCCTTCACTGTTACTTCATTAAATAGAAAGGTTGTAGACGTGATATGCTATAAGTGAATTCCTCTTCATTAACACAAAAACAAAAATTCAAAGGAGAAGTATGAAAAGATCTGTTGACCCTACAGGATCCCCTATTCTTCATATTCATCCAGTTTGCAATAGGAAATACAAAAAAAAAAAAAAAAAAAAAAAAAAAAAAAAAAGAAAAAACCACATGGGCAGAACAAAAAATCCATGTAACAAAAGAGAATGACATCAGCATTTCATTACTATTCTAAGTAACTGTAAACATGAAGGACAGAGTTCAATGCAAAATCTTTGGATTTAATGCCAACAACACCGGAATTTATTCAAATAGAGAAGAGGTCTTAAGCTACCAAGCTCAGCCTCATGTAACTAAAACATTAGGCTATTCTCTTACTTTCAAATGCATTAATTGCCATGATTTTTTAAAGTAAGACATATCTAGAACTTATAGCTGAATAATCATCATTATATCAAAGGAAAGCAAAGAAAACTAAATATCAATACAATTAACCATCGCAGTCAACATGCAAAATTATTAAGATTACTGTGATAAATTGGTATATTAGCGATTGTATCCCGTTGGCAAATAATCAACAAACCCTTGTTTGGCACATCCACAAGTCCAAGGTGAAACATAGCAGTATAGACATAAACATAGAACAAAGATCCAAACAAGACTATACCATATCTGAGAATCGTCGAATTTCATTAAATTGACAAAAACACACATATAAAAGTAACGAAGACGACGAAACAACATCGGATCCAAATCATAAAACAACCAGTTTACATGAGCACAGAGGGAAAACAAAACCCGAAACAAGAAGTATAATCAATCCAAAGAGACAAAAAAAAAACAAATTGTATCACTTTTGATATCTCGAGTTTAGTCGATCAAGAATTAATCGAAGAAAGAATCGAATAAGAGAGGGGAAAGGAAGGGGGTCGCTTACCTGCGCGAGATCGCAACCGAGGTTTCTTGGAAGCCAATTTAGGGAGAATTGGAGAAGATGGACCGGATGAGAGACATATATAGTCATGAAGGAGATGGAAAGGTCCGCGACGAAACCCTAACATCCGTCCTAGGGAAACTCCTATGCGGCACTAGATTAACCGTCCATTGTTGAGATGACGACGACGTCAATTTAGTGATTTAGTCGGAAACGCTACACGACAACAAACAAAGCTAAATTAATAGTATTCTTTGGTTCCTAAATGAGGTTTGATATGTTGGGCGCACGTGCACCCCGCGTGCGCGTCTAGCGTAGAGAGCGTGTTGGTAACAAATAAGGGACTGGGAACGACGAATGAAATCATTATACGTGTTTAGTTAATGAGTTTTAAATAAAAGAATAAAATTACTCTTAAATATTAAAAAAAAATAAAATGTAATTGTACGTACAGGTTTAGAATTCATTTTTAATTCCGAAAGTAATAGCTCCGACAGCGGCATCAAGGGCGACAGCAGCGACATGTTGGAAAAAAAACAAAAAAATATATGAAAAAATTTAAAAATTTAAAAATCAAAAATTAAAAAAATAAGGAGAAAATGAAAAAAAAAATGGAAATAATGGGGAAAAGGAAAAAAAACCGAAAAAACGAAAGGAAAAAAAAAATCCAAATATGTGGCAAAGGATGAATACGCTTGGGCGTGCTAATATTCGACCTCTAAACCTCATATGATAAGCTCACATATCTTACTCATCGTACCATCACGAGTGAACGAAAAAAAATCCAAACAAAAAATAGACTAGAAGGTAAGAGAAAATTAAAAATAATAATAATCATACTTAATCAGAGTTTATAAATGAAAAAATAACATTGTAATAACTAAACCTAATCGTATTCCGGTCTACTATCAAATCGTACTCTTGTTCCTGTACCCCAAATCAAATACCAAAAAAATAAAATAAAATCATACTCTTTCAGATGACACTCTAACATGTAGAAGTAAAGTAAATTATGGGAGACTTTATTTAGCAACAATAGTGAGAGTAAAGAAGGGGTTAAAGTAATTAGTAGGGGAAATCCATATTAGACTTATTAACATCAACAGTTTTACATAAATCGACTGTCCAGCCCATGAGGCCCATTATATAGATTCACAAATTGAGAAAGCACTTCCTTTCACACAAACAGAGAAAAGAACAAGAAAGTAAAGATAACTAATTCTGAACCAACGTCAATCCTTGCTTAAACCAATAAGGTGTTGCACTTTTTTATTATAAGGGTTGAAGCAAATGTTTGGAGATGGACAGATAGTTAGGCAACAAAGTGTTGCCATTGGTTTCTTCTTTGATTGCTAGATAGAGACACTTTGAGATCTTTCTTCCCACAGAGTCATGCTTTTTAATTTCCAGCTCATAGTGGTTGTGGTTGTGATTGTGAGATATCTTTAAAGATGACACGTTACTTGCATCTACTATTTCCATGATTATTTATTGGCTAGGAGAGATTTCCCATTAAAGTGAATGGTAGTTCAGAAATGGTTTTTTTTATAAGTATTCGATTAATTTTGAAATAGACGGTCCCATTTAGTATTATGCTCATAAAAATATTCAAAAAAGAGTCGACTAATAGCTCGTTGTAGGGTTTGAAAGTGGACAGTTGGAGAATCAAACCCTCAGTAGCAGTCGTGATGTCTCATTGTGATGTAAATCTATCATTCAACAATCAACTTAGCTACATTTGTGGGGTAATTAATGATGGCCTCTTGATACAAAATGTGATAATGTTCACGTCAAATGTTTCTCATGGTCAGTCCCACAGTGAAATAACGATAGATAAATCAAGTACTGAGTGCCCTGTAAGTGGGAGGGTTGCTTATTGTGGTCGCGACTCGAATCCTTACTCATTGATGTAGGTTTATCTCTGGTTAAAACTAAAGAAATTTAGATATCTTCAACATAATATAATATTGTCCGCTTAACGCTTTGGGTTTAAACCCTCGTAGTTTTATTTTTAAACTCTAATCAAAAGGTCTCATACCAAATAGATATATCTTTCTTTTATAAGCTTATAATTTTTTTGACGTATTTTTAATATGGGATTTTTTTATAACCTTATTACTCTAACAATTCCTTTAAGCGGAAACTCTACTCATTAGTCGTCTAATTCTCGACCCATCAAATCTTTCCCCTAGGTCCTACTAAATCTTTCTACCCCTCGATTTATCCAATATATTAGGACTTCCTTTGTTTCAGTTCAAGTGACTTATACTAAGTGTTCTTACTTAATCACAATTACTAAGTCTTCCAATTTACCTAATTGTCCGAGATTTATTGTGTAATATTTGATCCTTTTAATCTGGATTTCTCTGCCACAGAAATTTTACCCTGCACACCCTTATGTGCGTGACCCGTGCGCGACATCCAACGCGGAGAGCTAACACATCGCGTACTTAGATTTTTTATTCA
>JBAMIE010172052.1:0-14955 GCA_037177295.1 Kaempferia parviflora | reverse complement strand
ATCATAACAAGACTTAACTTGAACCTTTGACAACATCAAAACTCAGGTTCGATTCTGGTGCAACCTGCACCAACACTCTAGACCTATTTAGACTTTCTCTGATCCTCTTAGTGCCTGATCGACTAAGACTTTCCTGCAACACTAAATTAGCACAATAATATAAAATAGTAAAGTAAAGCATTGTCAGCATCATTCAAGATTTGCTAGTTCGATCGACCATGCGCTGTCGACCGTAAACCTTTCGATGACACTTGCTTAGAGTTTACTCTTCCATGACTTTTCATCTGTCTAACCTTTAGTTAGGACTAGTCACTCGGTAGTCTTATTACTATTACCTGACCTCCAATTAGGACTTTCACTTGTCTAACATCCAGTTATAGGAATAGTCACATGGTAGATTTCTCACCAATGTCTAACATCCAATTAGGACTTTCCCTTGCCTAACTTCAAGTTAAGACTAGTCACTCAGTAGACTTCTCACCACTGCTAAGATTCTGATCACCTTGACAACTTGGACTTTTCCCTTTGCTAGTCAGTCGTTCAACTTTAACCTAACTAGACTCCATTAAATATATTATTAAACAAACATGAAACCCTAAAAGTCTATTGCACCAACAGATTTATCCCTTTGCATAAGAAATTTTTAGGTCCAAGTAAGGGTTGCACTGTTTGGCTTTGCAAGACAAAATTATTCCACCTAATTATTTACAATTCAAAATAGAGAGGTATTTTAGATTTTGAGTTCTTGGGTGTTGGAACTTTAGAGAGGAGAAGAAGGGTTACACAGAAATATTCCTAGAAGACATCTTATATTTTAGTAATAACTTCCGAGATTAATCTACTTTTATTGGGATAAATTATATATCAATGGAAAGCTATGGATGCCTAGTTTCTAACAAAAAATAGTGCTTAAAAATAATATTCCAAGAGAAAGTTATGACCATTTTGATTGAGGTCTGTCAGACTAAAATTATTGCTTGAGAAAAATTACTCGGGAAGGATATATTGCAAAGATATATTGCTCAAGAAAAATTACTCGGGAAGGATATATTACTCAAGAAAGATTGTCCAAGGATGGATATATTACTCGAGAAAGACATATTGTTCTCAAATTGGAAAGAGTCAACTTACGTTTTGGGTATTCTCAATGATCTTCTTGGAATTTGAAAAGATTGATGAGCCTTTAATACCCCTGCATACCTTTTCAAGATTAAACTTACTTTATTTTCAAAGCTTAGGAAATATAAACCTAGTTTAATGAGGCCTTAAGAAATATAAATCGTATTTAATGGATTTTGACTCATCTTGGAGAGTTATTCCATGTCTCATGTTTAAAGGTATCATTTGTATTGCTTGGATAGATTGTTTTTGAGATTAAAATATATTTGAGCTTTTAAGCTCGATAAAAGATTTATCTTCTTGTTAACACTCTAAACTCTTGGCGGATTTCTAAAGTGGTGAGTATTGAGTGTGTCTTGTGTTATCTCCTACTTCTCCTACGCTTTCTGGTATCAAGTTGGTATTAGAGCTTTGGTTCCCATGGCTAGTCATAGAAGACAAATGCCAAATGGTGATGATCGTGCAACTCGTTAGAGAGACCTTCATGATATTGGGCTGGATGACTTAAGGAGACAAGTGCAACAACTCGAGCAATTCTTGAATGTGGTGAATAACCTTTGGAACATGATGTTAAGGGTCATGATTCGGAGGCTAGTTATGCAAATCAAGAAACATGTTTTAATCCATTTCATGATAATAGAAATGATGATACTAGTGACAATGGACACTTTATTGCAGATTGTCCAAATCGTAGTCATGTTGAGGAAGAAGACGATGAGGAACCTTATGAGGTAGCACCTATCTATGATGAATACGATGAAGAAGGTCATGTTGTCCCTTCACAAGTTCAGTCTCTTCTCCAAAAATTTCAAGATGGGGTGCCTAAAGAAATTCCCCCAAGACTCCCTCCAATGCAAAATATCCAAGATTGCATTGATTTAGTCCCCAATGCTTCAATTCCAAATAAGGCAGCCTATAGAATGTGTCCTCAGGAGCATGAAAAGTTGCAAAGGCAAGTTGAGGACCTTTTGGCTAAAGGTCTTGTTCAAGAAAGTAAGACTCCTTGTGATGTTACAACCCCTCTTGTGCCGAAGAAAAATAGTTTGTGGCACATGTCCAAAATTGGCCTTTGGGTGGTTATAATCAATTCATATGAGACCGGGAGATGAATGGAAATCTACCTATAAAAAAAGGATGGTCTTTATGAATGGTTGGTTATGTCATTTGGTCTTTCTAATATTTTTCTACTTTTATGCGGCTTATGAATTATATTTTTAAATCCTTCATTGGGAAATTTGTTGTTGTCTACTTTGATGACATTCTTGTGTACAATGCTAGCCCTGAAGAACATTTGGAACATCTTCGATAGGTTTTGATTTGCTATGGAAACAAAAGTTGTATGCTAACTTGAAGAAGTGTCATTTCTTCACCAATAATTTGGTTTTCTCGAACTATGCTATTTCCTCCCATGACATCAGAATGGATAAGAATAAAATTGAAGTTATTCTAAGTTGTACCACTCCTAAGTCGCTCTATGATATTCTAAGTTTTCATGGTTTAGCATCATTCTATTGCAAGTTTATTAAAAACTTCAGCACGATTATTGCATCTATAACTGAATGTTTGAAAGGTGGCAACTTCAAATGGACGGAGGAGGCATAACGAAGCTTTGAAGTTCTTAAAAGAAAGGTTATAGAAGCTCCAATATTGCAACTACTATATTTTGATAAAGTTTTTGAAGTAGATCGTGATGCTTCAAATGTGGCAATTGGCGATTTTCTTAGCCAAGAAGGTAAGCCCATTGCTTTCTTTAGTGAATGTTGAATCATTCTCGACGTAATTATTCTACCTATGACAAGGAGTTCTTTACCATTATTCGAGCCTTGGATCATTGGCAACATTATCTCCTACACAAGGAGTTTGTTCTTTTCTTGGATCATGAAGTTTTGAAATATTTGAACACTCAACATAAATTGAACCCACGTCATGCTGTTTCTACAAGCCTTCAACTTTATTATCAAGCACAAGTCTGGTATCCTTAATCGTGTGGTAGATGCCCTTAGCCGACGACACTCTTTGTTGTCTATTTTGCAATTAAAAATATTTGGTTTTGAGGTAGTAAAAGATCTCTGTAGTAGTGATCCATATTTTGGCAAGATTTGGTAAGAATGCTTGAAAGCTCCATTCAAACTCTTTTTAATTCATGATGAATTTCTCTTCAAAGACAAATGTTTATGTATTCCCGATGGTTTCCTAAGGCATGCAATCATCAATGAAGCTCATAGTGGAGGTCTTACTAGACATTTTGGTAAAGTCAATACTCTTACACTTATTCTGAAAAATTTTTATTGGAAATGAATGGATCGAGATATCAAAAAATGCTTTTAATGGTACAGAGTTTGTCATATTGCAAAGAGTCATAGCTAAAATACCGCATTATACATGCTAGTACCAGTACCAACATGTCCTTATGAAGATTTAAGTATGAAATTTGTGGTCGGATTGCCTCGCAATCTAAGAAATAAGGATTCAGTCTGGTGGTTGTCAATCGATTTTCTAAAATAGTGCATTTTGTTCCCTGCACTAAAATAACCTTGGATGCTGATCATGTAGCTAATCTTTATTTCAAAGAAATTGTAAGGCTTTATGGAATTCCAAAAACCATAACATCTGATCGAGATTCAAATTTCATGAGTCATTTTTGGCTCACTCTTGACGAAAGATCTGAACTCAACTCCAATTTTGTTCCTCTCACCATCCTCAAACTGATGCAAACAGAGGTAGTAAATAGAAGTCTGGGAAATCTTCTAAGAAGTTTGGTAGGCAAAAATCTACGCCAATGGGATATGGTTTTGGCTCAAGTGGAATTTTCCTATACTACTGGTTGAAGTCCATTTGAAGTTGTATATGGCAATAATCCAATCATTCAATTGGATTTGGCTCTCATTCCTATCACTCATCATTTTAGTGGCAATGGAGAAGAACATGTACAATACATCAATAAATTACATGAGCAAGTTCAACAATAAATTGTTAAGAAAAATAAAAATTATCAACAAAATGCGAATAAGCATAGGGAGCAATCAATTTTCCAAGAGGGAGATTTGGTCTGGGTTCACTTACGAAAGGAACATTTTCCTCATGGTCGACATGGAAAGCTGAAGCCTAGAGCTGATGGTGAGTATATTTAAGCTTAGATTGTCTTTATGATTAAAATATAGTTGAACTTTTAAGTTTGATAGAAAATTTATCTTCTCATTATTGCTCTAAACTCTTAGTGGATTTTCTAGAGTGATGAGTATTGAGTGCGTCTTATGTTACCATCTACTCCTAAACTTTCCAGTGTCAAAGAGAACGCAAAAATGAGTTGTGATTTCAGCAAAAGGAGTGGATTGAACAAGAGAATGAAGGTATATATAAAAGGTGAAAATATAAAAGTTAAAATATTCCTTAATTTACATTGTTTAATTAATCAAGAGAAACAACATCAAAACACCACTCGAAACATATTGGACTTATGCATTCATTGGATATCAATTCAAGCTAGAACTCTCAGTTACTTTTACCCATCAACTACTTTTAATTTTTTTTAAAAAAAAAATGGACTTTTTTTGAACATTTACACCCCGTTTGGAAAGTTTTTAAGTGATGGAATTGAATTGAATTCCATCAAAAATTGAATTTAATTTTTTAATTTGGAATGAGTCTGTATATAATAGAATTAAATTGAATTCCTTGATTTGAAATCTATCAGAATTGAATTGAATTCTTACAATTTTACCATTTTATCCTTGAATTGAATTGAATTTCTTGAGCTCCACATGGAAGAGGAGGGCTAAAGAGATCATTTTAAGAAACACATGAAATTGGAATTCAATTCCCTTCACAAATCAGACCTCTTTTAAGTCTGATTTATTTTAAGGGATTAGTATGTAATTGAATTTCAATTCCCTACCAATTTCTTATTAAAAATGTATTTCAAAGAATGGAATTGAATTCCAATTCTCAAAAGAATTCAATTTCACCCCTTCCCAAACAGGTGTTAAGAATTTCCAGTGGGAAGCTAGCTACTTCTAGAATTTGGGTTGCAGTCATTCATGCCTCTCAGTTAAGAGTAGTAAGTGGCTGTTGATTCTTATCTGCCTGAAGTTAATGCATGTGTTGAACTATTTACATTTGGCTTTAACTTCTCTTGCTATTTGAGTTGAATTATTGGACTGTGATGCAACAAGAGTTGTATTACTGATCTTGATCATCTCCTCTTTTGGGAAGATTTTGGCATCTAGACTTGCCTGAACTAATGTGCTTATATGTAGTATTTGTCTCGGTGCTTCAATTAAATTAATTTTTGGCCCATTTCTCCCTTCTTTGAAAGCAGCATAGTTACAGTTCTTTGTAAGCAATCTTTCTTTGACTATGAATTACTCCTTCACCTTCTTTGGTGTCTCTGTTTTTCTTAGTCAACTACTCTTGGTGAAACAATTGTTCAACCACAAAAAGGTGGTCAAACAATAGAAATGTACATCACAATGGAATGTGGCGATGAGCTGAGCTCAAATATTCTCAAACTTATTTATAAGAAAAATATATAAAAGAACAACCGTTGGTGGCAGAGCTAAAGTGATGAACATAAAGTGGGATCTGTCATATCTAACATCACCCACACTCATCACATAGAGTTTATAGAGTTGACTTGTTAACATGAAGGATAAATATACAAATGCAAAAATCATTCTGACATAATAAAATCATAACACAGTTTGTAAATCAAAGTAGTAACCACAATCATCATAGAAATAGTATGTATTGTTAATCACGTACATATATTGTATGTCTATGACAGAAATGGTGAAGTGCAATAAACACAGAGAAAATTAAGCTAAGGTAGGTCAACTGATAATGGAACACTATGTACCTTCTCTAGTGGTTAATGGTTCCTTTTGGTCTGTAGAACAGAATATAGTACATACTTTTCCCATCACCATTAGTCTGAGAAGTCAGCAAGCCTTCTGTGGCGTTATATTATTGTCATCGAACTAACCCATGAAGAAGCTTGTGGACCTACTACAACCTCACTCTTTCTAAATAGATGCCGAGCATAATTATAGCTACAGTTGCTGTACTTGCTAAGTTCCCTTCAGCTTCTGTATTTGTCTTTCTCTAGCTTCAGTCCTTCCACTGTCATTTTCTCCCTTTATCACCCCTCCTTAATTAAATTCGATATATTTGCTATTAACATATTCAGCACGTAGAATTAGTTCACTACTGCATGGATTGTTTTCTCCATTCTCATCCAAGATCATATTTGAACTCGAACAAAAATTAACAAAGGGTGGAAAAAAATTCAACCCGTAGTATTATAATAATAAAAAATATAACAGTCACTATTTCTTAATTAGTTCCCGATTACATGCACTGTCAAACTCAAAATCAAGAACCTTAATTGCATATCATCAGCTGTAGTTGTCCAATCGAGATAACCGATATGTATAATGAAATAGCAGTGTCGAGATAGAACACCAGTGGATGTGCTGCTGTGTATGATTACAGTTGCATGTTATTGATTTATATATATGGTCTCGACGGAGTTATTAAATCGACCTGTGATCGAGTATGGGGGACATGTTGGTCGGCGCCGTCCTCTGCCGCTTGATCCCGGCCGCCGCGGCGGCTGATGGCGGCTCGTCGACGGGCGTTCTTTCCATGACAGCTTTCAGCGCTTCTTGGATCGCTCCGATGGAATAATGCGGCAGATGGCCGGCGTCGTCTTCGCCGTCCTCGCCGGTTACGACGAGCACGTGCTTGATGCGGCCGCCGAGGGTGGTGATCTCCGCCTTGAGCGCCCGCAGCCGCAGCGCCTTGAGCGCCTTGATGAGGTCCGGGAGGAGGTCGGAGCGGTCGTCGCAGCACAAGGACGCCCGCACCATGAACCGCCCCTCCGCGTCGTCCGCCGCCGCGTCCTCCACCGTCAGCTCATCGGTCTCAGTCGGGAGCGGGCTCGTCTCCTCCGCGATCTCCGACGTCTGCCGCTTCAATTCTTTGACGTGCTGGATCACCTCCGCCAGCAACGACGCTTTATCCGTCTGCGCCGGAGCATAAGACTCGATCATGACTTAATTAAATCTGTATTTAATTTTAATCGTAATAATAAAATGCATATGAAATTGTATAGTAGTGCTCGAATGCACGCTCGGTTCCACAGGGGAGAATGGAATTAGGGTTGGTGAATGGTGATGGCGAGAAGAATTAATTAAATTATTTAATAATATGTTCTTTAATTTATCTGACAGGAGTGCGCATGATTGTCTCCTCCAGGCTTCGCCGTACCTTCTCCGGCAGTAGCAATCTCATGAAAAGCTTTTTGATACTCTGAAGAAACTAACTCTGCTGGTTTCGACTACAATTTACCATAAAAATGATCCCAATTTCAATATGGAACTTTGATTGTAATGTCAATAATATTATCGTGGTCCGCAGCCGCCGCCGGTGAGTTTTTCATTGATATGTATGATTGATTCTGTTAATAGAGTAGGTGCGATGCGAAGGTTTGATGCTTACGTACCTTTGTGGTGCTGGGGAGCAAGCTGCGCAAGCGGGCGAGATGGGCGTTGATGCGCTCGCGGCGGCGGCGCTCGGCCTCACTGTGGCTTTTGGAGGCTGCGAGCGCCTTGGCGTCCATGATTTCCTGGGGCGTCATCCTGGCGGCGCCGGTGGCCACGGCCAGCTCGGCGTGGAGGCCGGTGCCGAAGGGGAACGTCGACGAAGACGGCGAGCACGCGCTCATCATCATCATCCCGAGCCCGCGAACCAACCCGTCGGCGTAATTGATTCCCGCACCCGAAGCCATGAGCCCCGCCAGGGGGTCCGGCGGCGCCGGCGGTCCCATATACGTGTCGTGGTAGAACGGCGGCGGCGGGGGAATCGGCGGAGGAAGCGAATTAGGAAACAAGAAGCTGCGCTCTTGCACGTGATTGCGAATCAAGAAGGGCGGCTCCGGCGCGTTTAGAAGCGGCGGCCAGGGGAGATTGGTAGTAGTAGTAGAAGACGCAACAGAGGAATTGGCTGCACCGCCGCCATCCGTGGTCATGGCCACTGCTGCGATTTGGCGGTCTTCTTGCGGATAGTTTGGGAGTTCATGGGCGTGATGGAGGCCGGTGTCGTCCATTTCTGGAATGATATGGAAACCCAGATGGTCCGGCGACCTGAGCGCTACATATAATTAGCTCTTGTGGCATGCTACAATGATGGATTTGGAAGGGATGATGAGCTTTTTGTCTTCTGGCCTTTTGCTTGCTCCTTGAGAAAGCAGAGATTTTTTTTTTTTTTTTTTACTTTGCTGTTACGCTACTGTTGCCTTGTTCTAAGCGGCTCCGCCCCCAGCTCGACGTATCATTGCCCTTCTAATCACGAGAGAGAGAGAGAGAGAGACAGAAGGGAAAGGAGAGGGAGGAAGAAGAGGAGGAAGAAGAGATGGAAAGGTGGAGAGAAGGGAAGGGGGAAAAGGTAAGAGAAAGGGAAGAGAAAAAAAAATACTATTAAAAGAAGACGAAGGGCCCACATAGTCAAGGCCCACGTTCTGGTCCTTTGCTTTCTTATTCCACGCCTGGGCTCGCGGCCCCCTCCAAACGACGTAATCATTGTGTCTTGGAATGCATTCCATCTCGATGATATAGAACTCTTATGATCTGGGAACGAATTGTGAAATTATAATCTTTTACTACAGAGGATTCTGCGAAACTGATGTTATTTAATTAAACTTGATGAAAGATTAATTTAATGTGTAAGCTTAGGAAATGAACGTCATAGCTTGGGTAACATCGATAAACAAGTTACAAGCTGAGTCAAGTATATTTTGAGCTTATTCAGGAATAAATATAGTCAACATTATATATATAAGCTCGCATGACAGATATGATTATAGGTGGATTCTCTTCTCTCAAACACCAAATGTAGAGAAGTGATCTCCACTAGACTAGCATCCACCGGTCGTTGAGAACAACCATGGAAGGATCAAACAACTTTGTCAATATATGCTTGTTATAATTGATTCTCCAATTTATTCACCATGCATTGTTATATATAGGTGGCTACAAAAATTGAGACCCAATGATCTTTTGTTTAGTTTCGTTGCAGGTTGAGTATTCAATTAAAATCAAAATTAGTCGAACTGAATTAATCAAAATCAAACTAACCTGTTTTTCTAAATAATCAGACTCAACTAAAGTTTGTCACTCGACTAATATGTGGACAGTCAACTGCGCCACTATCCGGTTTATCAGTCTAGCTAATAGTCGACTGGTTCTAATCAAACTTCGCGATTGCATGGGCGTGGAAATTTTCAGTGATTTTGTTCTTTCACATACCAACAGTGGGTTTGGTTTAATCAATTTTAAATTTTAAAATCGAGATTGAAAAAATTTAGTTTTTTTTTTAATTAAAGTTTCAAATTAACTGAATCAAATTTCTGAAATAAATCCAGTTGTTTTGATTTAACGATTTAACCCATGTAAGAGCATGAGGTACTCATAGTGAGTAATACAATTTTTTATATATTAAAAATTTGATTGTTACTGCTATGTATTTCTTATGCATTTTAATAAATTCTTTAAAATACTACAATGCGACAATATTTGCTTACAGGAACCACTATTTCAACAAAAAGAAAAATGATATATCATCAGCCCTTTTTATGTTTTACCAAGCATCGATGCACCGTTATTTAATTTACATTAACACATTGTTTCAAAAGCATGATCCTCGACATACAAATTGTTTACTCCGCAACCATCACCATGTTTGTATATACAGCAGCGTTCAGCAAACAGTAGTTCTCGCGTTTAGCAACGACTGATCCTTTGCTCTCGAAATGGAGACAATATACATTAGTTTAATTATCAGTGCTTTCCCTAGCTCATCTCTCTCTCTGTTTTTGTTCAACATTTTAATTTAAAGGCTTAATGAATGGAAGTAGGGTCGTAAACAAGTTAAGCCGAGCTAAGGTTTAGAGTGTTCAAACTTGTTTGATAAAGCAATCAAGCTAAGCCGAGCGAAGCTGAGCCTAAAATGAATCAAGGTTTTGAAATGATTGCTCAAACTTGACTTAGTTTATTTTTTATGAGCTCGACGTTGGTTCGTTTAAATGTTATCGAGCTCACAATTCAGACTTGACTTAAGCTTAGTTTATTTAGATGTTATCGAGCTCTTAATTTAAACTTATTTAATTTTTGAAATTTTTGTTTGTTTGATTAGTTATTGAATTTGATAATTCAAATTTGTTTGTTCATTTTAAAAGACTTTTTTTGTTTATTTAGCATGTTGATAAGAACATGGTTCACGAACATTAACGAACTGAACACATATATGTTCAATCATATTTATTTAGTTTAACGAGTTATTTAAACTTGTTTATTTACTTGATCTGATATGTATTGAAATACTAAATTTATTCATGGACGTTTAGTTTATTTACCCTAAATGGAAGGTTCAAATTTTATTCCTCTGCCTTTTCATGTAATTTCCAGTATGCTCTTTGTTTCAGAAACCGTGATCTCTGCTACAAATTGTCTTAATTTGCTCCTGCACAGACCTACACCTACACCTAGACCTTCCTTTGCCACCCTACTGCATGGTTTTCTAAATTCCAACAAAACTCCTTTAGCTTTCTTTGTTATACATGTCTTTTCTTTTTTCACCTGGCACTGGCACTACCACTGCCACTGGCACTGCCAGAATTTGGATTGGGTTTGTGGACTTGTTTTTATTTGTAAAAAGTTGTGGGACTGATCAGAGCGGTGTTTGCGTGCAGTGAGAGCTGCCACTACAACATGTGCTTGAGTTGGTCCCCCCGACCCGGCCCTTTTCATTGCCTTTTCCTCGCCCCATTCAAGGATCCAAATGATGCCTCCACCACAATCCACAGCACAATTCTGCACAAGGAGTCAAGGAGAGAGAGAGATGATGATGATGTTGATGATGATGATGTCAGTAACACCATGGCCTTACGTAGGTAATTAAATGGCTGCATGAATGCACCTGTGCAGACTCTCTTCGATGGAAAGACAAGATAGTGTCAATCTTATATGCAACATTTACTGGAGTACGTAGTTAGTTCAGACAGTTTCTGCACTGATGTAGCCTCAGGCAAGCACATATCTTGCTACTTGATTAATTTGCCTGTGTGCTCCAACACATGTATATCAAGATCTTCTAAAAAGGAGCTAGAGATCTCTAGAGTTACTAGAACGCAGCATTAATTCATTCATTCCTCTTTATTGATTTGTGCAAGTTGAGAAAAAGAAAAAAAAAAGTTGCAATTCTTTGCGTCCAGACGAGGAAGAGAAGACATGATGTATCCTTTTGGGCAGGCACAGCAAAAGAAGTTAAAGGCAATGAAGTACTACGAACAGTCAAAGACATCCATTGCGAGTTAGCTAAAAAATCCATTAGTGCAGACCAAAAGCTAGAAAGATATAGTGCTCCGAATGAATTTGCTACCTGGAGAAGAGCAGGTGATAATAATATGTAATTATTATTCTAACTTTGAGACTTGTAGAAAATACAGGCGAAATTAATAGAGAGAAGAAAATAATAATAAAAGAAAAAACACGTATGTATGAGTGACTGTTTGACGCCAATATTCTGCTTCTATATATAAACAGCTCTTGCTGAGATAGATAGATCTTATAAATCTTGCTGGCTGGAAGGATTATGTGACCATGTGAAGGATGCATGGCACTAGCTATCATTTGCATATGAATTAGAAAATTAAACTAAAGCTCTAATTGATATGAGATTGCATGCTTCCTCGCACCATGCATGGATCTTGGTATAACTAAATACGAATACTTTATTATTTAAGTACTTGCATTTTGCATTCTAGTTAATTTTTTTTATCAAAATAAATACAGGTGGTATAAGTAAATAGAATAAATTAAAGATAGTTATTATAACTAAATAAAGACATCTATAATGTGTTTTTTTCATTGTAACTTTCTAATTTCTTATAAAATAAATAAAAATCAAAGTTTTATTTCAATTTACAATTCTATAAATAGAAGATGAGGATGAGATAGGGGTTTAAAGGTAGTGTTTAGTGACCTTTTACTATCTTGAATTTTCCCACTTATTATTCATTAAGATATATAAGCACAAGTAATTATAATATTTAGTAAATCTAACTTTAACAATATTTGGTTCTAGAATATCAGTTAAAGATTTAGTTATCATATCTACTAGTTGATAATTGAAGTTGATAAATGAGTTGAAGTTCACATGTTGTTAAGATCATAGTCTGGCTTGGCATTTGTTGTTGATCTAATTACTATAATAATCTGCTTCTTACTCTTCTAAAAAAATATATTACCTCTTAATACAATATGTTGATCCATAAAAGAATGGATTAGTTCAGTTAATTATATCAAACTAACTTTTATCAAACATATAAAAATGTTTTATTGATTAAAAAATAAAGATAAAAGACTAAATAATTTGTCATATTTCTAGTTAAATCATCCTAAAGAAATAGAAAGCCAAACTTTTCATGATCTTGTCCGGAAGTCATGATCGGAATCGAGAGTTTTTCAGGCGATGGGTAATGGTCTTATGGGGTGGAGAGGATGGAGGTGGTGAAGATTTGGGTATGAAGATAAGATAATGGTGGGGGGCGGCGGAAAGATGGTTTAACGGAAGATATGGATTTCACAGGAAATGGGAATGGAAAGCTTGGTGGATATGTGATGTAGAACTCAAGCTCAGGTAATAATCAGAATGCTGTGAAATTTAAAGGAGAGAAACTTACAACCTGCATATGTTCCCTACCGCTGAGAGCACCGAGACAGAAACCGTCCTCGATGCAGAAAATGCAGTATGCAGAAAGTAAAGAGCAGAAAGCAGAGAAAGAGGAAGAAGAAGATGAGCGGTACTTTTATTAGACTCTTGTGGAAAAGTCCCTTCCATGTATGCATTCATACCTTTTTATACTATCTGTTAGGTCTCGGTTGTATCGATGGAACAAACAATATTCCTGTCAGAAAGTATCTGGTGATGAGGAGACCAGAAAGCCCACTGTATGCTATGAGAAGCCTTTGGATATCATGCTGGCGAAATATTCTCTAACAGATAGTTATTCTGACCAGCCATTACGATTCTTCAACAAAGTTATTCCCTAAGAAAATGTCCGAGCGGAACGTAGACTACTCATATTTGTGTAAGGCATGGGGACGTTGTGATAGGAACGGTTGGGACTGGTTGCGGATGGACCGTCTCAGTAATGAAGGAGAAATCTATAAAGTGTCCAATTGGTCCCTGAGCCAACATGACAAGGGCTGAAAGAGTCACTAGCGTGAACGAGGTGATCGAATTAGTGTGAGGCCTAAGAATTTACGACTCAAGGGATTGGGAATACTCCCGGATGGACTATTTTGATGAGGGAAAGAGATCCCTAGAGGTTCGGTGGGTCCCTTAGTAGCTCGGACAAAGGCTTAAAAGGTCACAGACTTGAACGAAGTGGAGATGCCAGGACAAGAGAGATCGCGAATACTCCCAAGCGGAACCTCTTGGTAATGCGAGAGAGAGAGAGAGAGAGTCCGCATAGTCCCTTAGTCGACCGAATAAGGGTTTAAAGAGTCCTAAGCGGGAATAAGACGTTGGATCGTCTGACTTCAACCCCGACCGGTAAACGACCATGTGGCTTTGTCCATTATCCACTAAAAAGCTAGGGCGGCTCTAATCGGGACCGATCGATAGTGGGCTAACCAGACCGACTGCACATAGCTCCATTTTGATCTTCTTTACTGAGGACTTTGACCACCATGTGGACCAGGACTTTGACTTCCATGTACCTTAACCTTAGGCTTTCCAAACTTTAAGAGCCTACTACTAACATACCGTATCAATGTCACAAGAGATAGCTTTACACATAATTAAGTATGTCAAATATGATAATTGTCAAGGAAAATATCAATATAAATTTTATAATAAAAACAGTATGAGTTTCTTTCCTTTAACACCATATATAATATATACTTTGTGCAATTCATTCGATTGTTCACAGAACAATTGTGGCCACAAACCTTCTTCCCTGAGTGATCACTGAAATGTTCATTAAAAATAATCTAATGACTGTAGATCAGACTGTTTTTTTTTTAACTGCATCATTAACTGTAAATTTATTCTTCAGATGTGTAGTACTGACTGTGAATTAGCAACATAATAGAGACGGTTCCGGTCAAATACTATAGATGGTGAAGCCACCGGTCAACAAACTCACTGATGTATGTGTACTCTAGAAACCGTCAATGAAAGAGATAAAGAGACCTGAGATGCACTCAAAGTGAGGGTTAGAATGATGCAGGGATGAATCCAGACAGTCCACTCTAATGGTCAAGTTAAAATTTGCTTGAGAAAGCATGTTGAAAGATGAAGATGACGTCAGACAAAATAGCGATTATCCTGCGAGCTATTAAATCCTTTGATTTATACGCGAATACCGAAAACAACCTTCTAAAATTGATTGATTCGAAAGGAACACCAAAAAATAAGAACAATAATGGTACTGTCGAAATATTATTAAACCAAAAATCTTCTCTTAAAAATCAATTGAATATAGATTCTAATCCTTAACATTAAAGGAAGGAAATAAATCCTAATTTATAGACTACAATTCCTATCTTTCAAACAATGGGAAAAAATCCTAATAAAAAGAAAAAAAAAATATTCACAATCTAAAATCTCTAAACATACTCAAAAAAAGACAAAAATTACCAAAAATATCAAAAATATCAAAAATACCTTAAATACCAAAAAGGTAAAAATTACCAAAAAAAATAATAATAATATACGGATGCTCCTGCATCAGTCACCTCGGGTTGAAAAGAACTCATTCTTGCGTTCAGAGTA
>JBAMIE010172046.1:0-14955 GCA_037177295.1 Kaempferia parviflora | reverse complement strand
TTTTTTTTTTTTTTTTTCATTTCCTTTCCTTTTTTTTTTTTTTTTTTTTTTTTGTACTGATTGGATTGTACTGATATTTATTGCTCCCAATTTAAGATGATTTTCAAGGATTGGAATTTAGAAAGTGTGGCAATTCCCATTGAACTGTGCGTCCCGTTGTTGTTTAGCCGGTTAGACGGAAGTAGATAAATATTATGTAATTATAAAATAAAAATATCTCAAGTTAATTCTAAGTGGATTCAAGTTAGTATAATAAAATAGATAATGAACACAATATAAAGAAAGAAGAGGTTAGAATTTTACTTGGTTACAATCTAAGTGGTTGTTACTCTAAGGTAGCCATAAATTCACTAAGATCTTCTTCGTTGAAGGTGGAGAAGCCTCTTACAGACACTTAAACTTAGAAAAAGACTAGAAAATTGATTACAAAGGTTGTGTAGAAGTTGTTATTGATTTCCTAGCTCCAGGAGTTTTTATATAGCTCTTGGAAATCTGATCTCGAATCCTGAAGGCGCCTTCATGGTTTGTCCAAGGCGCTTTCAAGGGGATAAAGTTTTATCGCAAAAGATAAAACTTTATCCAACCATTCAAACGGCCGCTGACCGGCCTAAAGACGTCTTCAACTTGCTGAAGGCACCTTCCCTTTGCAAGAGGCGCGAGGACGCTTCTTCTGCCTTCAAGGCGCCTCCAAGCTACTTGTAGGCGCCTCCAAGCTACTTGCAGCTCTATTTCCTTCCGGTCTCTTCCGGTCGTTTGAGTGATCTCGGACATCCAGAATAGGGCTCACCCGAACCCATTTTCCGTCCTTCTCCTCGAGCAAACTTTCTCTCGGCTTCTCGTCCCTCGGAACGCTGCACACGTCCTTCTCGTCTTTCGGTGTACTCTTCCGCAGCCCCCGCGTCCTTCGGATATACCGAGCTCGTCGGCTCTCCCGCGCCATCCTTCTCGTCTGTTGCGTATTTTACTCGACTTTTTGTGATCCTAAGCTTCTGTACACTTAGTCGCAATGTTAAAAATATACATGACCTAACATAATTTGATTTGATCACATTAAAATTATCCTGGGGACAAATATGAACCACCTCGAAGACAAAAAAAAAAAAAAATACACGTGTAGGATAACTTCACGTGGATAATTCAAGGCACAAGTTCATTGCAACCGTGTCAAATGAGGACTTGTAACAAATACAGCAAGAGTTCAAGATATAGTCTCCTGATGACCTGTTTACTAGCCTAATTAATGACCATCTAGTGTTATATTGTAAAACATTTAGATGGGGAACACATAGGATTTGATAAGTTGAAACTTCAACAATTTCTCAATAGATGAATCCAAGATTTCAAAATTTGCAAAAAGGTATACCGAGATTTCAAAATTACCAAAGTATTTTATTAGCTACTTTTTATTTTCCCTCTCTTCTCTTGCCTCTTCAATTAAATTAAACTTTACTTTAAACTTTAATAAATAATTATCTAAATTTATATTTTTTTTATTTTAAAACTTTAATTAAAAAAATTATAAAACAAGGTTAATAAAAAGATATCTATTTTAGTATATAATTATAAAAGAAGAAAAAAATAAAATCAATAATGTAAACTGATTTTATTAATAAAAATAATTTTTAAAAAATAAAATATTGTTTGATGTTGATTTTTAAAAATCATTGAATCCATGAAAATGGGAAAAAAAAAAGTTGTTTTCAGATCCTAGAACATTTTCTCTATGCCATGAAACACCAACTAAGTTCCATATTCTGCCAAGGTGTCACTTTCTTGCATTGGAGAAATGACCATCTACTTACATTGATTTAAATAAGTGAAATGAAACTTGTTGAACATTTAGCCCTAATACACACAAACACTGACGGAAATGTTTGGTATGCTTAATACATACAAGATATAACTCAACAACAGAGCAAAAATATAACAATTACAAAAAGAAAGTGTACCAAGCCAATGCCAAGCTTTGCCCTTCATCTCCCTTCATTACCAGCATTTTATAGATTTTTTTTCTGCTTTACAAGATGCTTCAGAGCTTAGCTTTTGGACAGACTTACATTCGGGGGACAATTATGGGGCCTTGTTATTGAAGAGGAACATGGGAGTGTAGCTGGTAGTAATTTCCTTGTCAATATGCTTACCTATATGCTTACAATTTACACATGAAGAAATAAGCTATAAACATGTACAAATTGGACTTCTCTTTTAATCAAAACCTCGAAGAAAATAGATTGTCTAGCCTTGATTACATCTGAGGGAGATTTTCTACCACTTCATGCTATAAAATTACTCGCATGGGAACTGGTTGGGATTGCTGGGTGCCATTTGAAGTTATATGTCAAGATATCTTATGGAGAGGGAGGGATCGGGGTCTAACTCTCATTATTGTTTTGTCACTATGCTGAATCCATTGAGACAACTTCCATGGTTTCTGCCATTTCCACTTGAACTGTAGAAGCCACTGATGATGGCTCCTTTTCCATCTCCAGAGCTTTCCTCCATGACCGGTTATCGCCGGTTTCTTTCCTATCGGCAGGAGCCCAATTGGCACCATCTGCAGTTTGAAAAGAGATCTTTGTCAACCACACTTAAATGATTTGCAAGTTCATCATATTAAGGGAAGGAAATAAGACCTTCAATGGTTGATTGTCAAAACTCGCAGTCGTTTTGCTTGGACTATTAACTATGCCAGCAGTGTACTTTAGTTGTTTCTGTGCCGGTACGGCTATTGGAGAAAGTGGAGCACCAGTTTCATCAGCAGAGTGCTTCAGGGAACCATTTGAGATCACCTATTAATTGACACAAAATTTCATAGTATAAGTTTCCAAATCTCATCATATCTTCCATACACATGGCTTGAGTTTAATTTCAGGACTTGGAGAAAGAGAACATATCTATATCGTTTGCCTGACTTTAGCAAGAAAGATACTTGTGTGTCGAGAGGCGTTAAGGATTACACATGTTTGCAATTTTCAGATACCCATTTCGTATGCATGCAGATAAAAACTCAAGTCATTAGATTCATTGTTAACCATTCGAGCTTAAGTATCTCTTTGGTTTGGCCTTAGCTTGGGGAGAATCTTAAGAGAGTTGCAAGAATATCTGAGAGTTTCAATATCCACTTGATACTGTCAAGAACTAAACACGAGCTTACCGAAGGTGATGTCGCTAATGGAACTGCAACAGTTTGCTCTCTCATCTTCTGTTGCTTCTCCATTTCTTTTCTCCGCGCTTCACTGAGTCTAAGAAGGCTAACAAGTTCATTCAGTTGCTCTTTCAGATCCTTGATATCGATTTCCTTCTCCCTCGATTTGCATCTATTCCAAATACACAAAAGTAAGACATTACTAAGTGGATTGAAAATTCAAGAAAACTAATAGCAATTTGGTCAAAATAATATGAGAAAATTTCCATTTTAACCTACAGACTAACTGGCCTTCTTTTAACCAATATGTAGAACAGCAAGGAGTGTATTACTTCTCTTTTCATTTTCTAGTTATTATTATTCACAAAAGAGAATATCGAGCAAAAAACTAGGAATACAACCTTGCATCTGCCGCAACGTTAAACAAATAGTGAAGCAAGCTCTTCGCTTCTCCCATGGAGCGCAACTGATTCCACCTTCCATGCCCTGTGTATGCCCGTTCGCGTTCCTCTGCCTCCGAAAGTTGGGAAGCCATGGCTACAAGAGTGTTTGATGATATGCTCACCATGTTTTCCAGCGATGTTATTCTTGATAGTCGAGCATTTGGAGACAAAGAGGGGATTCTGCAAAAGGGTTGATCAACAAGCAGGATCTTTAAGTAAGTTCAAGTTGGTTCAATACAAGTTTTATATGGTTTTTTTATTATTGAAGATTGTTAAACAAAGTCATAACCAAGCATTCATAAGCATAAATTTGCGTCGATCAAGAACCAAAATTACATTCGATATATTATTCCTGTAAAGCTACTATCTACCTTGAGTTTCCATTTTTCACTCTCGGTGGACTAGCACCACATGATGAAGCCTCCTCTTGTTTCAGGAAGGTAAGCTCCTCAGCCAAGGCAGCACGTCTGAACAAAGGGAATAGACATAAGTCTGTAAACAGAAATGATCCATTCTCCTGATAAAAAGGCAACTTACACTTGACTCTGTTTCTCATATTCATTCCGAACTTCGTGCACATGCACCATAACTTCAAGTTCATGATCCAGCCAACGTTGTAGAGATTTTTCATTGAACTGAAAATTAGTTTAGATTTCATATATTTTCACTTAATTTCTTATCTAGATTCTCTGCAGTAAAAAAACTAAATGTATAGATCACTTACTGGAGCTCCTGGTGAATGACCATTGGCAATAACTGGAAAAAGAAGAAAAAAAGTAAAATCAAAATTGGGCCATTAGAGGATTGAAGCTTAGAAACTAGTTTCTTAAAGAAGCATGCCAGAATTTTCACGTGCTGACGACTTTCGAGCTTCAAGCAGCTCTTTCAACTTCTTGGTAGCCATTGCAGCCTCCTCCGTTTTCCTATGAAGAACCTGCGGAACGTTTTGAGATCCCAATGACATAATGTCTCAACTGTTAAAACTGCAAAAATGACCTACTGTACGCATTTATGGTACTGCTTTGAGTACATGCATCTCAACGCAATGATAATAATTGTATGTGTTTAGGATGCACTCATGCACTTGGTTTTAGGACTAGGACTATCACTAATTTATCACGACACTAAGGATTGAAATGGCGTGTATAGTTTTGGTCAGCATGAGTGAAACATATCATTCTATATGTGGACCCAAATCAATGGGATTAGCATGGATGAGACCTACCTCAACCATGTTGCTGCCCACTTTATAAATTTAGACCTTATATAGCTTACTTTTACAGTTTTACACCAAAATCAATTCCCACAAATCCCATCTTCATCTTCTCGATCCTCGGTAGCATGAATAGTAAAATATTAACTTCTTTTAAGTCCAAAGAGCTAATACAAACTATTTAATATCACAGCTACTGTGAGAATAAGCTAGATCTTACAAATTAGTAATCCTGTCGTAGCAAAATAATAGATAGGCTGGCATTACCAAGTAAAACTTCAGTCTGAAACGACAAAAGTAACCATCCGTGCCACTTGACAGGAAATAAAAGAAACAATTACAGTGATGATTTCCTCGTAGGGAAGGGTTACACTTACCAATTTTTGTCTCTGATTCAATGCTTGAAGTTTATGTCGCTCATACTCATTTCTTCTTCCCTCCTTCTTTAGCTGTTTGTGCATGCATAAAATTAAAATAAATTTATAGGGCAATAGATTCCACTAGTTCCTATTTTTTTCTACTAAAAAGAATATAAATAGCATACAATATGATGTTATGCTGTACAATTTCATCAAATGATGATCCATTAGATAAAATATCACTATGAAAATCGCATCCAAATGAAATGGAAATGAATAAAGATTTTTTGCACAATATAAAACCAAGATTTCTGTTAGAGTTTCTTTTTTCGTCATGTTACTATCAAATTGATGGCTCTGAGCAGCATAAAGATTGATAAATTATAAGCAGAATAATATGGATAGAGGTTGTGTGTCTATGATCTTCACCTAAAATTATAAGCACTACTTGGAACTTAGTAGAGTAATCATATATGGATCATAGTGGTTTCTCAGTTAGAATCAAGAGACAACCAGAGCAGAAGACAAATTCTAACTATAGGGACTATTACTTGTAATATAACTGCAGTCAAGAGAACTACCTGACCCAATTTACAGTCTTATATGAATATCCTAAACTATAACATAAACTGCACCTGAAGTAGTTCCTTCTCACGAGACGCCTTCCACTGCCGAAATTGTTCTGCCTCTTGCTTTATCTTGTGTTGCAACTGGACCTGCAGAATAGAGATACCGATAAACACAAGAAGAAATTTTTTTATGGCAAACGGAATAAATGAATGACAGAAGATATTTAGTCATAAGCAACAACTTTTTGTGACTTAATAAATTGTATCTCTTCTTGTAGCTTCTTCGCGGCTTCCTCACTCCTATGTTTTTGCTTTAGCAATTGAACCTGGTTCTCTTGTTTCTTTTTGAGGTCCAATATCTGAAAAGAGAAATGTGTCAGTCATCAAGTCTGAAAGAAGTGCATTTTCATTTTTAGTTCATAATAAAAGTTCAAGCATAGATAATCAACCTGTGCTTCAAGGGCCTTCAGTTTCTGCAAGTGGTTCTCTGGCAACTTATGACCTTGGCCATCTGAGGCCGCAGCAAGGTTTTCAACTTCAGTCAGCAATCTGTCTCTCTCTTGCTGCAATGAGTTACCAGAAGATCAGCAGTAGGGGAGAATCATGGTAACAAATGGAGTATATAACAAAATCAGTCTCTGTCCATTAACCTGGACTGTTCTTTTCTCCTCTTCAAGCTCCATCAGTTTTTTCTTGAAGTGTTGCTTAAGAGAAAATGTGTCAAGTCCACCAAACATTTTCATCTCAGACTGCACATGTCAATAAATTGGCTAAAGAGCATGGTTCAGGAGTAGTATGGAATCAAAGAATTCATAGAATAATCAAACAAAATTATGTTTGACAACAAATCCAAAATAATACAGCTGTGAAGATATCTTGAATTAGATAACAAACTTCAAACATGTCTGCTGTGGTAGTATATTATCACCGTTAACAAATCACATACAAGTTAAACTAATTTAATCAAGCTTTACAAACTATAATGGTTGTTGTCCACCAATGAAAAACAAAAGTATGAGTGCAATAGTTGAAAGTTGAAACGGACAAGGTGGGCACGGAGGAAGGGGAGCTAGGGGTGGCCCCGAAAGACCATCATGAGAAAAAAAAAAATAATAAAATAATTCTCTTTAATTAATTTATAGAGAAATAAAATTTGATGCAATCTTATCACCTCTTTCTGTTCCAATCGTCTATTTAATTCATTCAACTCCTTTCCCATGGAGTCTTGCAATATTGTGTGCTCCCATTCTTTGGCTACTTCTTCATCTATATCCTTTGAATCACCTGATGAAGCAATGAAACATCACCCCAAAAATTAAATGGTTGAGGATAACTACAACATGATGAAACAAAATATCATGTGCATTCTTAAACCACCAAAAACTAATTAACTGTCCTTAAACACAAATGATTTTTAATACCTCGCAAAGCCTCAGCCATATGATAATCAAAACTTTCTGTGTTGTGCAGGCTCCTCTTTATATCTTCGTCTTTAAGAAAACAACTTCCAGATTTCTGAAATTTCAAAACACAACATAAATGTTTTTTTATTAAACCAATGAGCTTCCACCAGAACTAACCAACATATGGCGCTGCTAGAATATTCATAGGCATAAACGAAAGAGAATTATTTTTGCAATATAGTGATTAATACTTAAGTATTCCACCAGATACTTAAGTATTTTTGTAGATAATAATATTTACTGACTAAGACAACAAAAGATATATAAAAATATATATATAAATCATGTGTCAGGTCTATATTCGATTAAATATGAACACTATGAATTACAAAAACCTTAATCAAAACAAAGATTACCATTGTCAATTTAATTCTAATCTAATAAATTTCAATACTAAACTTTTAATTAATTTAATTACTTTTGGTTGGTTATATCAAGAAGTTGAATTAAAAGATACAGAAGGAGAAAAGTGAATAAGGGTGTTCAAGAAATATACTTTAGAATCTGTATCGAAATGCTCATCCTGAGAAAGTCGACTACGGTATTCGTAAAGTTCTCTACACAGATCTTCATTAGTAGCTTCCAGCCAAGAGATTTTCTCTTTCAGAGCCTACAAATCAAAACATACATAAACTACAGTTCAAACGGCGCACAGTAAGAAACAAACAGAAGAGCATATTGGCTACAAATACAAGTACGTCTGCTCATTAGATGGTCCCTGTCAAATTCAGTAAGTCTAGAATGTCTACTGTCAAGTGAACTGGCCATTTAATATATTATTATAATGATTTGGCCATCATCATCACCACAAAAATTGACAGCAAGAGAAAAATAATTGCCTGAATATCATCTGATGCACCTCCTCCGCGGTAACAGGTTAATTCTGCCTGCAGATATTCAATATGTTGCCGCATTCTCTGAATCTCATCTGATATTGGATTCCTATTGACCTAGATAGATTCCAAAATACAAGGAGTTCAGCAGGTAATAAGATGTAAAATTCAAATTGCCATCGAATGATCTCATTGTTTCCTAAGAATGTTTCTTCAAGTTGAAAACTCACAATGGGCTTATTCTGAATGTTGCGAGCTCTGTTAGCATATTTTAATGTGTTGAGTGTTTCTTCTGCATTAACATCAGCTGGACTTATACAGGCTGGAAAGGGGAAAAATAATTGAGTTAGATAAAGCTTTGTATTCCATGAGAAGAGTGTTATTTCAATTATACTCTGACCATTGAAGAATGATCATCTTATTTATTATTTCACCAGAATTTCAATAGGAATTGTTATGAAAAAAAAAAATAGTTTTATGATATTTAGAGTTAAGCTTCAAGTAGTCAAAGATACCGATCATTACAGTCCTGCTATTTCCACCAAGTGAATCCTGCATGAATAAGGAACAGTTAAAAGGAGATTCTTACTATGTTCATTGAAAAATAGAGTACCAAATTCAGAATGATAAGATGTTTTTTCTTCATGATATTCATGTATCATTAAAAAGATTCAACAATATAAAAAAAAATTGCACAGTACTATTGAAGATTACATCAAACACCCCAAATGTGGTCTTGATGTCCTGCATTTACGGGTTTAACATTGACCACTACATGCACAATCCTAATTCAATCCTCTAGATTTAGAGCAATTTTGGTATTAAAACTGACCCATTAAATTTTTTGATCTTAGACTCAGTTCGCTTCCTTAAAAAATCAGTTAGTAAAGAAAGAAATGTTTGCTCTCCAATACTTTGCCAAGTAAGGAGGAAGTTGAAAATGTGGCATCTAATTTAATTAGTTAAAATAATGTTATATATTATTAAGAAAGTATTAATTTATTGTCCGGTGAGTAAAAAGTTTGGTTAAACCGAACAAACCAACTGTATTTTAAAATTTAGTTAGGTTTATTCGGAATTTCATTTTTTTTCTAAAAAATTGGTTAATTTGGTTGGAGTTCGGTTTTAAAATACCTTATTCGATTAAACCAAATAGACTGAATAAACATAATTTTAGACCGAATTAAATTTTTAGACTGAGACTGAATTTTGATAAACTGAACCGAATTTTTAGACACTAATTGGAAAATTTTGGTTAAGTTTTAGACCCTAATTTTTATAGGTTCGCATTGTTCGATTTTTATTGAAAAATTCAATCAGTTCGGTTAGTTTGAAAAAAATCGGTTTTGTTCGATTCGGTTTTAACCGAATATTCACCCCTAGTCCCAACTCAACTCGTACATCCAACCACAAAAAGAATTTAGCAAATCCCCTATGAAGATTTTTCAAAAATCTCAAACCACCTATATCAAATTTGAAAATTGAAAAGATACACCGTCACCATAAGTAGATAACTGAAAAAAAAAGAGAGTATAAATCCATTCACTATATAGATAACTGAAAATTATGTTTTGTTCTTACTGTGTTTCAATTATCTCAAACTACACTTCAAAGTTCATGATTCTCCAAAGTGTAAAATAAGGTCTTTCTTTTTTGAGCAAATAATGATTTCATATGCATGCTTGTTTGTTGATGTATTACCATTTGATGAAAGGGTAAAAGCGCAACAATAGTTTGGGATCATGCCAAGATTAATGTCAGCAAACCTGCAAAAGCCGAGTAAGCTTGCTATCACGGTAAGGAACATGGGCACCCTCTTTACGCTTCTTCTCATCTCCAAGAGCACTTATGACATTTCCAAGGGCTAGCAGCCCCCTGTTAATGTGAACCCCTGAAACAAGCAAGCACGTGAATGTTGGAAAACATAGTATTTGATTGGTTGTTGTATAAATCAAGAACCAAGGGAACTACCTTCCTTGAATCGAAGACCATCTGAGCCTGTTCTCTTGGCACGTTCTGATCCAGCGAGATCTACCAAGTGCAGCTTTGCACACAAATAGTCATCACCTAAGTCCTCCATGTGGCCACCTTCAGTAGTGACATTAGGACCACTAGTGCGCATTTGCTCCAATGTGATTGTGAAGATGGCATGTGAACGACTATTCCACAAAAAATAATAACATAACTAAGTATATTGGCATAGATCCATGTTACAACAAAAAAATAATTGTGCTACTTTATTGATCAACAAAGAAGGAAAAAAGTTCACTTCTGTAATTTTAAGGAAGTAAATTTAAATAATATGAAAAAACATTCTTTAGATATTTATTACTCTAATGGATTGTTATCTGCTATATTAAATCATTGGAAAGTAGCAACACTGGAAAAATGACAGGTTCATAATATAAGTTATATTGTATATGATATTACATCTAGACAGTTCATGAAGCATACAAGTATGAAAAAATTGATTGTCAGACATGTATAGGGAAGTTCAATGGAGGAAAACAACTTAATTAGATAATGATTGATTTCATATGCTGTGAGCTTTATATGTGAACATTGTCTAATGAGATAGGCAGACATTAATTGCATATGTAGTTGTAGGCTCAGCATATCTTCTATCATATTTTAGAACCTCAATAAAATGCAAGTGATACATTGTCACTCAAATCCTTTTTCCAAAAAAAAAAAAAAATTATACAGTTCAAGGTCTCAATGATTTCAGCAGTTGAGAAATTAGGAATTGTATAAAGACACAATAAGATAATATGATACCAACCAAAATTTATACTGTGAAGGTAAGAACAATTGCCTTCTGCAAAATGATAGCTAAACTATGTGCACAACTAGAGGATGAGTTCTTGGCTCATCAGTTGCAGCAAGTAACCGTCAAGAAAGGCGTATAGTTATATACTATCCGTTTTCTCTTTAAAGTGTGCTTCATGTAGAAGACTTGATTGTGAAAGCAACTATTTAGCATGTCTAATAGTCCAAGTATTATTCTTAGTGCAGGACCAAGTCAGAAGGCTTACTGATCCAGAATTACCTGTCTGCTAACCTCAAACATAGAGCAAATCATGCGGTTTTAGAGAATAAACAAACAAACAGCAGCAGCGAACCAATTTCTGTAGCTTGTAAGGTAGATACTAGAAAAATAGGAATACTCTAATCCAACAGAAGAGAATTCAAGTAAGTGCAAATCTAGTATTCTTTTTGAGAAGATAAAAGATGGAGATGAACCGCCAATCTATCATCTTAACCTTGACTGATTGTTCATATTTGTACTTCCAGTTGCTCGATTCAGTGAACCATGTTCTAGACATGCAGCCATCTCCTTTTGAGTGCTCACAAAAGTCTCAGTTGATCCAGCCAGTGTTATTGCGCCATTTGATGCCTCCCGTATCTGCACTGGGGGCTTTCCAGGTATTGTCAACTTCCCAGCATGTCCATTCACAGCCTCAACTTTGCTGACAGATGAACTATCTAGAAGATCTCTCACTTCTTCTTTCAATATCTCCATGTTCCAAAAAAAAACAAATTCTCAGTATGAGATGACAAAGAACAGTGTTCAAAAAAGACATAATTGTATAGACAAATAATTCAATTGCAAATGCACTAAGATTATCATACAAATTTACAAAAGATAATGAATGTTATCTAGCAAAGAAACTGCTCAAAATACATTATCAGAAATGTATTATTCGTATAGGCAATAAATATGTAAAAATGGACTAGTAAGTACAAATGTAATATGGTCAGCTGAGGAATTCTTTCCAAGACAGAATAACTAGTCGATTTTATCAATTTTATATCTTTATATGCAGTGTTGTTCAAGGAAGACGAGATTTCAAGAACACAGTCGATGTAAAATTTCAGAAAAAATAGGCATATAAGACAGCAACAAATATGAATATATGATGCACAATCTCTATTAAAAATGGAATTATCTGAGAATAAGGGAACAAAGGCATAGGAAACTAAAATTTCTTGTACCTCAATGAATGAGACATGCAGCTGAAATTCTGCTTGATTCTTCAAAGTCTCAATTTTTCTAAATAAAGAATTCATAACTTGAGGGATAAGACCTGTTCGAGAAGCATCCTTACATGCAGTTCCCATAGTGTATGTTTTTCCTGACCCTGTCTGTAGCGAATCAAGTTGTCAATGCTGTAAGTATTTCAGGCTACATTGCACAAAGATTTTACCCATCTGTACTATTAAATATTCCGATACTTAACTTGACCATATGCGAGAACAGTTGCATTGTATCCTTGGAATAAGCCATCCACAAGTGGAGCAACACACTCCTCAAACATGGCGGACGATGGAGTACCAGTACTCCCATATACATGATCAAAAGTAAACGAATGGGTGCCAATTTGCACCTGCATGTCAGAAATCTTCCGTCACTATCTGTGATTTGGAAATTCAAGAAATTTCTGGAAATCTGAAACTACTACTTTCAGGAAATCCAAACATTGATAAGAAAATTGCATGTGAAATTCATGTAAGAGATGTTAGCAGTGTCATAAAAGATAACCATAGTGAACAAGTTCTCCATATTCTGATCTACTTCCTGTGGACTGCCATTTTTTGTTGAGTTTCCGCAGTTAGATAAATTACAATTATGGAGTTGCAGTTTTGTCCATCACAACTGCACCAGTTAAGGGTAGAAATTAAAAATACTGACATGAAGGTGAACAGAGAGAGAAATTTCTCTCTATGACAGCCTGCTACGAGCCTTACTGGATGGGGAAAAAAAATGGAACCTTGATCAACTTATTCAACAATTTGCAGAAGGAAGAGATCAAGATCATCAAGCAAAATTTGGAATCTGTAAGGAAGATAAAAATGTAACCGGAACTCATAGGTATCAATAGAAAAGAGATTTAAGTGAGTGGACCTTTTGGTAGTATTCAAAGATAAAAAGAACGAGGTTATCTTCAACAAATTTGGGAATAATAATTGAAGTGCGATTACAAATCAGAACAAGATTTGAGAATAATCCGGTGCTCGTATGCGTTCTCATAATCGCTTTGAAAAGGAAAACAGCTCTACAGTTACTCAGAAAAGGCAAAGAGATAACACAAGGGGATTTCAAGGAAAGACCCATAAAATATTTCCTTGCTCCTCCATAACAGGCCAAAAAAAAAAAAAAAAGAGGAAAAAGTTGATTAAGTGGAGCGAATTAGATCTCAAGAACCAAAAACATCAGTGAGTAAATTCATCGTTTTTTTTTCTTTTTCTTCGGCAGATTGTTCGTCCAGATTTACATTGTTCACTCAAAGGAGAAAAAGTTCGATCATTTACTTCTTTTTCTTTTTCAAAGGGGAAAAAAAAAAAGATGAACAATGGAGAGATGAGAAGACAGAAAAAGGAACCTGTGGTTTCCCGGGGACGATGGTGACACAATCCTTGCACCCCTGCTGGCGCTCGTCGCCGATGAGCGGTCTTACGTGCACCGCCACCTTCACACAACAATCCTCCCCGCTCTCCGCCGCCATTTTCCTCGAAGAGCACACTGATCACGCGCCGAAGACCATGCGACGGGGCTAAACACGACCACCAGATCCACTCCGCTGTGAAATTTTCCAGATAGAACGCAAAAGCAAGGGCTAGAATTCCCAAAAAAATGCCAACTTTGGTCGCGCGGCGCGCTCACACTGTAGAGAGAGAATGATCTGTTGGAGAGCAGAAAGAGCGGGACGGAATGAAATGGGGAGGGCCGGTCAGGAGGAGGATTTGGTAGCACCAACGACTGCAACAGCAACAGCAGCAACAACAACCGCCATCATACTTCCTTGAGATTCACTGCAAAGCCAAAATTGAGTGTTTGCAACTGCAGGAGAGCAGCGACACTAGCGGCGGCGGATACTGGCGGCGGCCGTAGCGGTGTGAGGTAGTGGTTGGAATTCAAGTGGGACGAAACCTTCAGCAACACTCTTTCCCAAAATGTCCCTTCTGCTCCTTCTTCTTCTTCTGCAGCCGCCGCTTCTCCTCCGACTCTGGTAGCAGATCAATTCTCTGCCATGGTTGATGAAATTACGAAGGAAGAAAGAGGAAACAATCAATCAGGAGACAGATGTCCGTCACAAAGAGAGAGAGAGAATTACGTTGCAAAAGTAAGCTGCAAGTGCATTGATCTCGGCACAGCTCGTCTCAGCTACAAACAAGGACATGGCATCTCGCTTGCTGAAGTTAACAGTATTATAATTGTGAAATTCTTCGGACCAAAAAGGAAAAAAACCAAAAATTCCTATTTCAGCACCCTCATTTTTTGAACTTCAAATATCTACATTTCGCCTCAAACTTATGGGGAGTAAAATGTAATTTCATAAACTTTGAGGTGTAAAACGAACTTTTAGAAACTTAAGTGGTAAACTACAAACAAGGACATGGCATCTCGCTTGCTGAAGTTAACAGTATTATAATTGTCAAATTCTTAGGACCAAAAAGTAAAAACAAAACAATAAATGCCCATTTCAGCCCCCTCATTTTTTGAACTTCAAATATTTACATTTCGCCTCTTCGTATCTGATAAGCTTATGGGGCGTAAAATGTAATTTCACAAACTTTGAGGAGTAAAACGAACTTTTAGAAACTTAAGTGGTAGACTACAAACAAGGTCAGGAGATGGCATCTCCCTTGCTGAAGTTAACAGTATTATAATTGTGAAATTCTTAAGACCAAAAAGGAAAAACAAAACAATAAATGCCCATTTCAGCCCCCTCATCTTTTGAACTTCAAATATTTACATTTCGCCTTTTCGTATTTGATAAACTTACAGGGAGTAAAATGTAATTTCACAAACTTTGAGGAGTAGAACGAACTTTGGAAACTTAAGTGGCGTAAATCGAAATGTTTTCCTTCCTTTGTTCTTATTAAACCTTTACTAACTCATGGCACATGTTTGCTGATAATAAAAGG
>JBAMIE010172020.1:0-14958 GCA_037177295.1 Kaempferia parviflora | reverse complement strand
TTCAAATAATAATAATAATAATAATAATAATAATAATAATAATAATAATTATTATTATTATTATATTATTATTATTATTATTATTATTTTTATTATTTTTATTTTTACTTTCCATTCTGAAAAAGACATTTGCATCACATGTATCCGGTCACCATTGGTTTGTATAATTGGGCTATACCAGGTATCTAATCATAAATATCATATCTTCTAGGATCAAAGTTTAAAATTCCAATAATGGATATACATACAAGGTAGAGGGAATTACTTAGGGAAACCTTATAATTTACCCGTTAACTGTAACTATCACAATGACTATGAATCCGAGATACGAAAGTAAACATCTCCATATTGCAACTTCCGGTGTCAATTTTTTCAATTTGAGAGTAATTTCTTGTGTGGATCTCCAAGGTGCAAAGATTATTAGCTCACAATTTCCTTCTCCCTTGCACACAACTTGCTTCTCTCTCACAAAAACAAAACATCTATGCTTGTTGTGCGCCACAAGCCACTAATACCCTCATATCCACGTGAGCTTCTATATGACAACCATTGTGAGAGCCAAGGACATTTACTATCCAAGTTAGTGCTTTGCTACCTTTGTAAGAATCTCATGCCGTGAATCGATGATACTCACCGTGCGAGCCAGAGAAAGAAAAACAATCTTGAGCAAGAGTGCTAAGAACCTAATTGTAAATACCATGTATCCTAGAGTGCATAATCTAAAGTTACAATAATAGAGCTATATTGGTTTCTTTTTGTACTAGTGATAGATTCTCAACCCTGTATGAATAATATGGATGTGGAGTGTAATTCTGTGCAGATGTTTCTGGTACTTTATTTGAGTAAACTTCTGAGTGATGAACTGCTAATAGAACTACTTGTTCAGATATAAGTTGTTCAAATACTTGCGTTATTTTGATACTTTAATACCTGTTGTGTATGATTATATAGATCTCCATTGTTAACCTAAATATGTTATGATAAGCACATGCGGATTTAATGATTTTTGATATGTGATGTATATCAGCTTCCATTTACAAGGATTTAACTAGTTTTCAACTTTTTTGTTCTATGGGTAAATCTTAGTTACAACTTCAAGCTCTGATGGAAACTTTGAGCTCTATGCAACCACATTATATTAGGTGTGTGAAGCCAAATAATGTTCTCAAACCGGCTATCTTTGAGAACTTCAATGTTATCCAGCAATTGCGATGTGGAGTAAGATCCTAACTTAATGCAGCCTGTCTCTCATTGTCTCATTACTATAGTTTTTGTGCTTGACATCAGCTGTTGGAATTTTCTTTTATTTGCTTTATAATTATAGGGGGTTCTTGAAGCAATCAGGATAAGCTGTGCTGGTTATCCTACCCGAAGATCATATTATGAATTTTTCCAACGATTTGCTCTTCTTGCACTAGAATTCATGGAAGAGAAGTATGTTGTTTGATCCATCTGAATTATGTCAATGTGGTTTATATTGATTAGTAAAGCTCGTTATAATCTACTTAATTGATATGATTGCTTTGGCCTTTTAATTTTCTTAATAGTTATGATGACAAGATTCCCTGTCTAAAGATTTTGGATAAAATGGGATTGAAAGGTTACCAAGTAAGTTCAATTTTACACAATTGCTTTAGTTCTTTTTCTTGATCACGGCTCCTGTCCTAGAGCAGCTTTTGATTTATCATTTGGAATACGATCCTTGGTGGATATATAGATAAAATATGAAACTTTGTAGTAAGTGCCCCAAACTTTTAAAACGCTCATGCATTTAGCCATAGAGCAAAACATAATCTTGTTGAGAGGTATGGTCAGATGATGCATTGTGAATTATGTTTGTATGGCGATATGATATGATACCTGACTAACATTTGTGCTTCAAAATTTTTTTTTCATTTCTGTTGTTCATTTTTTATATATTTTTAGTTATTTAATTTGAGATCTCATTCTTTTATATATATATATATATATATATATATATAATTAAAAGGTTTGATATGTTTGACATTGATTTGCATTTCAAAAATGCATTTATGGGAAAAACACTTACTCTGAAGTGCATTATCTAAACTTGGTATACTATTTACTGAATTATCTTCCAAAACTAAACTCCTATGGCCGAGTGTTTGATAATACAAGCCCATTATTATTCAATACAGTAGTTTAATTGGTTATACAAGCTTTGAAATCTCAATCTGCACAGGGTTTCGATACTCAGTTGGCTTAAGACATGTCGGGCATACTGAGTGTTGGTGAGGTGTGTCAAACACAACAAGTGGCTGAGAAGGGGAAGGAGAGGAGGAAGAAGAATACTTGTTATGTTTCAAGAAGTTGTGGTGACAATGAGAGAGACACCACGGAAGTCTAGTAGAGGAGGAGAAGGAGCAAAACGTTGAGTCATTTATGAAACATTCACTGTCTCGTTAAGACCTCATTAAGAAATCCTCATCGCAAAGTTGCAAAGACGTAAAACCATCATTGTAAAGTTGTGAGGTTGCCGAGCCCTTGTTATGAAGTTGCAAAGTCATTAATCCTCATTGCAAAGCCCTGTCTCCTTGAAGCTATAAATCCTTTGCTGCACAGCTACAAAGCCCTCGTCGTTGGATCTCACCCAAGTTTGGGACCTTAACATCTCTAGACTCACTTGGATGCTCTCGCTGCCTTGCAAAAGCCTTGTGGATCTTGCTTAGAGTCATTATTGACCTTGCGCCGATTTAAGTGCCATTGTGGATGGCTTAGATGCATTAGCATCCTCGTGGAAGGTTAGTAGAAGTGTTTCAAGCTGGTCCACATGCCTGTCAGTAACAAAACCAAATGTTTCACTCTTGCTGACCGACATGTAATAAAATTCCAAACCACACGCACACACATACACATACGGGATTGATATGGTGCCCAACTCCCGTCCCCGATTAGGTGGGTGTGCTGGCTGATCCAGGTGCCCGGATGCTGTGAGTCACTGATGGGAGTCGCACCATAACAGGGCTCTATATATATACACACAACATGATTATATATATGTGCATATAATATTATTTATTGCCATTATGAAGTTTAATAAATTACTTAAATCAATTAAAAAACATTGATAAATGAATAAATGTTTATCATTTATCAATAATATTTGTATAAAATACTTCAATTTATCTGGAGAGAATTCATTTGATTGGATATAAGATAACCAATCTCACTGAAGCTCTTTTTCGTGAATGAATAAAATTTCAAAGGGATAAAAATTCAATAATTTGTAGTGAATACTATTTAAATTTGTTATGCTTATAAAAACTTAGGGATGTTTCAATTTTTGGCTCCAAATTGAGGATCTGTTCTCATCAACATCATAGGTTTGTTTACATAGCCTTGCATAGAAACTATATGTTAACAAGAAGAAATATTTATGAAAAAGGAATTAATATTATTAGGATAATGAGTGCTTCATTGAGAAGGTGATGATTTTTCTAGAGTTTTCTGTGATTATCTTATGCCTTAGCTAAAAGAAATATTTTATAAAATCATAGTACTATCTGCCATTAACGTGTTGGGTCCAACCATTACCCTACAATTTCTCATGTGAGGCTAAATTATAATGTCATGAAGGTATAAGGGATAGAGGTGGAATAAAGAAAAGTTTAGTTAGTGCAATGAAAGATGATAAATTGATTTGAATATTGATAGTGCTAAAGCATTATATAATCTCAATGGAGGTATAAGATCCATGTGCTTGACTCCAAATATTTGAGATAAACAATCTTAGTTTTGCACAGTCTCTATATTTACTTCCATGCAAAAATCCCCTACATTATTATTTAACTGTTTTATCATAAATCCTAAACCAAACATATTGTTTACCTTGACAGCTAGGCAAGAGCAAGGTGTTTTTGAGAGCCGGCCAGATGGCTGAACTGGATGCTCGAAGGGCGGAAGTATTAGGAAGAGCAGCCAGAACCATACAGAGACAAACTCGGACATATATTGCTCGCAAGGAATTCCTTGTGCTACGGGAAGCAACTATTCAATTGCAAACTTTCTGTAGAGGTATAAAAGCTTATTTGGAGTTTATCTGTGCTGCTTAGTTTATTCTGGAGACTCGTGTTAAGTGAATGTTCTTTTGTTTATATAGTTTTCTGTATGCCTAAGTCCATTACTCCATTTTATTAATTGTCAACTTGCATTGACTATTAATGCTTCTCATCTGCATTTCTTCTAAGTGGAACCATGTATAGGTCATGTTTTGATCAGTTTCTGCCAACACAAACAGTATCTTATATACACAGTTAAAAGCTTGGCAATTGTGCAAAACCTTGGTCAGAATACACTGACATGTCCCATCAGGCATACTTCTTTGTAAATGAAGTATTATTTGTTTTTGTAAATGTAGGACGGTTGGCTTGTAAGTTGTTTGAGCAAATGAGGCGTGAAGCAGCAGCACTCAAAATTCAGAAAAAGTACCATTGTTACGTTGCAAGAAAATCATATTTAGCTCTTAAAACTTCGGCAGTTACATTGCAAACAGGCTTAAGGGCAATGTCTGCTCACACCGTGTTTAGGTTAAAAAAACAAACTAAAGCAGCAATCTGCATTCAGGTACCTTTTTCTCTTCCAGAGTGTTTATTCTTTTAATTATTGTGCTTAAGGGTAATACTGTTGTGTATGTATTGAGCTGCTAATCTAGTATTATGCTATTTTTTCCAACTGTAGTCTTGTTGCCGTAGTCATAGAGACTATTTATATTACAAGAGATTGCAGAAGGCCACACTTACCTATCAATGTGCATGGAGACAAAGGCTTGCAAGAAGAGAGCTGAGAAAACTAAAAATGGTATGGTTCCTAAATCTTACTATGGTTCATTCTGGTTCTCTTTGAAATGTTTCTGTTTAGAATGTATACTGAATACTGATTAAAACCATAATGGGAGTTTGGTTAGTGGTATCTTAAATTGCCATGAGAATAACATGTTTGGTTCACACAATATAATATGTTTGATTGGATAAATGCATTTATAAGAATGTGACAGTGATCTTTTAAATTTTTGGTATCCCTTTATTGCATAATAACTTTAAATTTACATTTAATTATTTTTTATTTCAACAACATACTTTGAAAATATAAAATAGTGAGAGTCAATCATACAAAAAAAATGTAATATAGTTATCTGGCTTGATCAGATGCTTATCTCTCATTAAGCTCTATGCATGGTATATCACTACAACAACAACAACAATTAAGCTTTATCCCACTAGGTGGAGTTGGTGCATGGTATACCACTAGTAATATTTAAATTACTTAAATCATATAATTTAATGTATATTTCTATATATAAAAGGAGTTGAGAATTTGTCTGAAGGAATAATGCACCTCCACAAGTGGTGAAGTATAGGATTACTACCTATTTATTTGTGCTTCCATGTTTCTGGATGTGTGATTCTGCTAGCATGTGAGACTCAAAATCTGAAAATCGAAGATAGAAAATTCATGAACCAAACAAAACAAACATTCCCTCAAAATCTTCCTGCAAATTTTATGCGATTCAATAAATCAAATTCGCCTAAAAGAGTTTAGTCGACCTTTCTATTACCAAAGATATATTGACTTCATGTGGTAGAGTCAAGATAGTTTGACTTACAGCTGGTTATTCCATAGGCTGCCAGGGAAACAGGAGCTCTGAAAGAGGCAAAAGACAAGCTTGAGAAGCGGGTTGAGGAGTTAACTTGGCGTTTTCAGTTGGAGAAACGTCTAAGAGTAATTATTCTCTTTAAAGTTGATTTGTTTACTGAGTTTATGATTTCAGGTAGATGCAACTATTTACATTCCTAGATATAGATATGGCGTGCTTGTTTCTGAATGCATATATCCGTTTTACAAGTTGAAATAGTGCTACCTTGAGTATGCAGACTGATCTGGAAGAATCAAAAGTGCAAGAAGTGGCCAAGTTACAATCTGTGTTGTCTGAGGTGCAACTACAACTTGAAGAGGCCAAGTCAATGCTTACTCGGGAGCGTGATGCTGCACGAAAAGCTATTGAAGAAGCACCACCTGTTATTAAAGAGACCACTATCCTGGTTCAAGACATGGAAAAAATCAACTCATTGACAGCTGAAGTTGAACAGTTGAAGGTAATCGTCAATTTTCTTCTGGTAGTATTACTCCATGGATGAAAAAAGTGAATATGTTAGATATTATGATGAAGATAAGAAAAGTTTTGCAACTTATCGACTAAAATAAAGAAATATTTATCTTTTGTGGAAACACTTGTAGTTATTTTCTTTCTGGTATTGTAAATTCAGGATTAGCATATAAGTTTGTTATGATGAATGCTTTAGATACTTGATAATTTGTGTTAATATATCAGGATTTTCTTTATAACTTCTTCCTTCTCTTATTATCATGATAGGATTTATTGCAAACAGAAAAGCTGGAAAGTGATGCAGCCAAGAAAGCTTACAGCGAGGCACAAGAAAAAAATAATGAACTCATTAAGAAAGTTGAAAATGCTGAAACACATGTTAATCAGCTTCAAGATAGTATTCGGAGGTGCTATTTCTTGTTTAATGAGTGTAGTGGCATGCTCTCCTTTTTTACGTCAGCAAGCTAACATGAAATCAGTGTTTTTTTTATAGTAGAAGTAAAACATCTGAATGCTTTGTCTCCCTAGTTTCTACCACATCTCTGTTTGTAATTGAGATAGTAACTTGCCTTCTGTCTGCCAAAATAGGCTTGAAGATAAAGTATCAAATCTGGCATCGGAGAATCAAGTGCTTCGCCAGCAAGCACTTTCCATATCACCAACTAGCAGAGCATTGGCTATGCATCCAAGAGCAACTATCTTCCCTGTACATACTGTTACTTTAGTGCATATTGATTACTACCTCCTAATATCTGACCTCCATTTGTCTGTGACTTTGTGTCACAGAGAACGCCAGAGAATAACAATGTTCTGCATGGAGAAACAAAACTTGCATTGGTAACTAAAATTTTCTTTTATTCATTCAACATTGTGAGATGTGGCCTGCTTTTATCCGATAAGAAAAGGAGTTAACAATGACTTGTTTTCTTTCCCCAATTATGAGAATATTTGTAGGATTGGAGTCCTGCATTACCAAATCCCAAGGATCTTGAAATTGATGAAAAACCACAAAAGTCACTGAGTGAGAAGCAGCAGGTAAATTTTTGATCAAATTCCTAGGATGTTATATTGATGTTGCTATCCTGAGACTATCCTTGTGTCCTATTCCGGAAACGATAATTAAATTTTTGTTTTGTCTTCAGGAAAGTCAGAACTTGCTTCTTAAGTGCATATCTGAAGAGCTAGGATTCTCCAAGAGTAGACCTGTTGCTGCTTGTCTTGTATATAAATGTCTTCGCGAGTGGAGATCTTTTGAAGTTGAAAGGACTAGTATTTTTGATCAAATAATCCAAGCAATAGGCTCAAAACTTGAGGTAGCTTATCTTTTCCGTGCACTTTAAGTCACATTTTGTTTTTTGGTACCTCAAACTCAAGATAGTGTATGCAGCTCTTAACTTCTTTGTGCTTCGTCCATAATAGAGAAACAGCACATGTTTCTAATTAAATTCAATCTTATGAAGTCTCTCTTTTTTGGGTAATGTTTCAGGATAACATCAATGTATTATCTTATTGGTTGTCCAATACATCTACCCTATTGCTGCTTCTACAACGCACACTGAAAGCTGGTGGCATGGGAAGTTTTACTCCTCATAGGCGGAGAACATCGGTTCATGTATTTGGAAGGATGTCCCAAGTAAACCAGTTAACTGCTTTGTTATGTTTCTTCCGGAGATAAATTTTCATATTCTCAATTTTGAACTGATTTATTTTAATTTTTGAGGGAATTCGAGCATCCCCTCATAGTGCTGGGCCTCTTTCCCTGAATGGTCGCATGGTTGGTGGATCAAATGACTTGCACCAAGTTGAAGCTAAATATCCAGCTTTGCTTTTCAAGCAGCAACTTACTGCATTTCTTGAGAAAATTTATGGAATGATAAGGGACAACTTAAAGAAGGAGATATCTTCTGTCCTTGGCTCTTGTATACAGGTACGGTACTGTTGGGCAAGTAATATTTTGTCCTTAAATCTATTTACTATTACACAATTTGACAGAGCTTTTGGCTTTATTAAAGTTGTTGAGAGTGGAATGTTCTAATGATGCAAAATATGCAGGCTCCGAGGACATCCCGTGCAAGCTTAGTCAAAGGAATACGTTCACCAGGAAAGGCGGTGGCCCAACAAGTCCTTATGGGACACTGGCAAAGTATTGTGACGAGTTTAACAAACTACACGAAGCCACTAAAAGCTAATTATGTAAGTTGGAGTAGAGTTCGGCACATCAATATTACTCATTCGGTATTGTTTGATTCAACATCCTAACCTGTTCATCTTTGTAGGCCCCTCCATTCCTAGTTCGGAAGTTGTTTACCCAAATATTTGCTTTCATCAACATTCAACTGTTCAACAGGTAGATAGTAGATTCGACTATGTAGGACCTTGATTTTAACTTTTCTGGTCATAATCCTTCTGCAAGAAGATACGCCAATATATATTTTCAATTTTGTAGTCTTCTTCTGAGGCGTGAGTGCTGCTCGTTTAGCAATGGGGAATATATTAAATCAGGACTTACTGAATTAGAACGTTGGTGCAGTGATGCAACTGAAGAGGTAATCCACGCTCCTGTTAAAGGTCATCCAAATGACTTTAAGCTAAAATATTATTTTTCTTGTAGTATGCAGGTTCTTCATGGGATGAGTTAAAACATATTAGGCAGGCTGTTGGATTTCTGGTAAATTATCTTTTTGCAAACCACACACTTGCTAAAGTATATTAAATAATTATGCATGTTATCTTGTAACTTATTTTGAGAGATTTATTTAAATGATCTTGTGGTATAGGTTTTACATCAAAAACCAAAGAAGACACTGAAAGACATAACTCAAGATTTATGCCCAGTTGAGACCACTCATAAATATTTTAAGTTTCAGTCCTTTGGATTCTCTGTAATGAACTTTTTGTGGTCTGATTTGATTTTCAGGTTCTTAGCATACAACAATTATACAGAATCAGTACTATGTACTGGGATGACAAATATGGCACACACAGTGTTTCATCAGAGGTGTGATTTAGCTTAGCTTGATATGTTCTCAAGTGGTATCTGTTGACTTTTTTGAATATATAATATATATACATATAATCTAGTCTTTCACATACATAAATTTCATATAGACATATTAGAATAGATATGTTGTTGTATGTCAAATCTTTCATCCCATAACTTGCCTTTAAGACAATCATCTAATTGATTGTGAGCCTGAAGGTATATACTTTATTTTGCTAATGATTCAAACAGTTCTATCACACATTTAGGCCTTTTATCAAATGAAGGTAGAGTTAACTTTGTATTTTTACAGATTATTTCAAGTATGAGAGTTATGATGACCCAGGACTCAAATAGTTCTTCTAGTAGTTCTTTCTTGTTAGATGATGACTCCAGGTAAGCCTAAAAACTTGTCATTTGTTCCACATTTTAGTCACTATTAACTATATTTACGTTCTCCTTTGATGCAGTATTCCATTTTCGGTCGATGATATCTCAAAGTCGATGACGGAAATAGATATAGCAGATATTGATCCACCGCCTTTCATTCGTCAAAATTCAGGCTTCACATTTCTGGCACAATGAAAGTAGCAACTGTCATCCTCGTGTTTATCCACTGCCGTGCCTCTTCGCTGTGCGTAAACATTCTAACCGTATCGTCAAGTAAACAGGGTACCTGGTAGCACTTCCTATTTGGGTCTAATGTGCTTTCATTTTTGTTGAAAAAATTTTGTCCACGTTTGAGGTGTGTTTCTGGCCGTCGACTTTGAACTGCTATTGAAGATTCACTGAACGATGTTGATTATTCATTCCACAGATTCTTCATGTAGTTCAGTCGTTCGGCAAATTTCTGCTTATTGTATATGTAAATTACAGCTCAAGCAGGAAAAATATTAGTTGACTTTGGTTCTTTTATAGAATTTTTAGGTTTGAATGTTTGCGATTAAAGTTGTGTCAGGGTCAACACCAACTAATGAAGTGATTCAAGGCCTTCCTTCATATGTATTTTCATAATTTGAATAATGATGAACTGATTACAATATCATTTATGTATATTGTATTCAAATATATTACTTCATAATTTTGTACACGAACTCTCGATAGATAGATAGATTAAAAGAAAAGCTTCCGGCCATCCTAGATTATAATTCACATTGCTTGAGAAGATAGCCAAGTGATGACTTTACCATATCTAGAGACAATAGATAGATAAACAACTTGATTATAGACTTGTGCACAAGTATTAGTAGCTCAGTGATGCATAGTTTTAGGCACTCAAACCCCTCTTGAGAGAACTCCAAGGATTGGCAGGAATGCTGACACAAGCTTGTGCGGAAACCTTCGCCATCGTCTCTTCGTCAACACCTGCGTTGCAGATGTTCGATAGAGAGCGCATGTGTTTCATCCCATACTCTGAGAAAGATCCACAGTACTGTTCGAAAGTCCTCACCTAAAGAATTGAGGTAAGTTATCAGGAATGGATTGAGTTTCAATTCTAGATTCTGAATTTTATCAAACAATAATGCTCACCATGGACCGGAGGCAGGACCAATCATCCACTAAAGGCTGGCCTGGAGGCCGAACCATTTGCAGCACTTCTGGACCTCGCTCGGCGCCAAACAACAAGTTACCAATGAGTTCTACACTAGCGTCTACGTGCAAGCGATGAGCCATGACATCAAGTAATTCCTTGTGGACATCATGTTTCTGGGATGAGCCTAGAGGTGCCCTTTGATACTTCACAACGGCAATAGAAGATTTTAGTCACCAACAACTAAACATCAAAATTAAGACCAGAAGGCAGCTAGAGAATTGAGAGCACATGTAGTGCAAACCAACCTTGTGCCAAAAATATACCAGATCTGCATCCCGTTGGTTAACAGCAGTTTTATGAAAAGATAATAATGAATTATCTTCGATAAAAGTGGCATTATCATTGGCAGGATTGGAGCCCAGGTACAAAAAAAGCTTTTCGGCATTGAGTTCTAGATTTCCATATTGCATGACATGTGAGCCATGTCTATAGTTGTCGTGTACTGCAGTTCTAGTTTTGATCTGCAAATGACATAGGACAAGAAAATAAAACCCAAAAGGCTATCAAACTGTTCAGATATACAGAAACCAAATCCGGAAGTACTTACAAGTTGATACTGCTGCTTCAATGTTTCAGTCCGTAAATTGTGTATATCACTGTAGATAGAAGCAACAGATAGCTTAGAACTAGACAGATATAGAAAAAACCAAGCAAGCTTGTACTAAATATCATTCATTAAGAAATATTTATTTTCTTGCAAGGACATGCATGCTATGGTTGTAAAGATTTTTATCACTTGGTTTCACAGCTAAAATCCTATTCATGACCTACCAATAAGTCCAAACTGGATAAACTTATGTAGTTCATGTACCTGTCTTCCATCCAAGAAACACTATATAAGTCACCCAAACAAGTGTGGAATTCTGGAGGCAGGCTAAAGTCCTCTCCAGGGCAATAAGTTCCCCAACTACTCTCATAGGCATTTGATGCCGTTGTTGCATAAATGTTTATGTCTTCTGGGAGAAGACCCTCAAAAATACTGCCTGACTCACAGGCTTCAAGATAAAATACCTGAAACAACAGATAAGAATGTAATAAATTATGTGCTCCTAGAAATTAATATACTGTCATAGAGGATTACCAAGCTTCTGTAAGAACCCAAAGCGTGCTTTTTCTTTAATACATCGACCAACTCATCACTATACAAGTAAGGATAGGTGGGCAACCCTACAAATTTCCAGGACAGTCAGTGCATCAGTATCATCATTTCTAAAGACAAAGAAACATGCAACAAAAGATAACTCATGAAGTTTTTCCCCCTGATCTTCTTTGATTCTTTTCAATGTTAAATTACATCTTCTAAGAACAGACTATTGTGCCAGATCAACTTCATGAATCACGACAAGCCCAAACCATCCTACCTTTTATATATGTTATATTTACTTGAATTGAAGTAAGAGTGGGAATGAAAGGAAGAGAACTAAAGTCATTAATTTCTCTTGTTTATTATTCAAACCAAATTAGGTGGGAAAAGAAGGAAGTGAAGTTTAACCAATGACTGACAACAAATAGGAAGTATTATTTATTTTCTTTTGATTCCATACAAATAAACATGAAGAATGAAATAGAGTGAAAACAAGGTAATTCATTTCTCCTATTTTCTCTCGTCAGAGTAAATACAGCATTAAACATAAGATAGGGAAAAGAGAAGTCATGTATATTCAAAGATGTAATGGCATGAGAAAAATTTACGAAAGTACTCACCAAGCACACCTGGTCCACCATGATCAGAGTAAAATACAAAAATATGATCATCCGGACCACTATTCACAACTTTTCCACTACCTCCAGTTAGAGCAGTTTTATTTCCAAGGAGAACAGCAAAAAAATTGTTCACATTAACATCATCTCCAACATAATCCTGCAGGGAATTGGCCCAAACTAAGGCAAGTAATTCAAGGTGATCGAGAAAATGTTAAGGATGAAGTATGATAAAAATAATCAAACCTTTGGAACACCAGCATACACATCTCCACCCTTGGGATGATTGATTATGACCCCAGGTCTTGGGTTGTCCTCAGGGTATGCAATGTCATCATACATGAAAACAATAATATTCTCATCTTTCAGCCCACCGTTCTTCATTATTTGATATGCATGACAAATATCTGCCTGAGTTTATGATTTGAAGTGTTAGATATATTATAGACAGACCAAAGGAACTTCATTACTTTTAACGATAAGAATTCCTTCAAATTACCAAATTAATCAAACATCTTGTGCTACCTCTCATTTATAAGAATAGTTATTCTATTTTCTATGAATTTTCATGGAATATTTGATTCTCCAAAGGAACTCGAAATACCAATTTCCTACATAATTATGTTTGCCTACTCAACCTTCGTTACTCTTTCCTACTCTATTCTAAAGAATTCCTAATTCCATTGTCAGAGATCCTTATTCATACTGTACTGTTCTTGATCTATTCCCTCATTAGGCCTTGTAGCACCAGCATGCAGAGACCATTGGACCACATCTTCCACGGCCTGTGTGCATGCGAACGCCTAGGTTGTGGTCTAGGCTAGGCTGTACAGATGATTAGGTTTAGTAGTCGAACCACAACAGCCAGTCTCACCATCCAGTCTCACCAAAACGTCCAACAAACAATACCCAAGAGGGGACCAAATGGATTTAAAAAAAAACAATGAAAAGCTAAAATAAACTTCCAGGTGGTCCCAATCAAAATTTGCCCTTCAAAACATAACCAATTTGTTCTCAAATTCTTAGCTAATCTTCTAACCTAGAATATTTCTTCAACATCCAAAACTTCACCAGACAATAGAAAACATTTATATCCATCTATTCAATTCGAAACGATGATAACAATTTTAAGAAGAACAAACATGAAATCCGTAGAAATCCAACTTGTTCTCGAATTAAAAAGCCTCAAAAAGTAATGGAAAGTATAACGCCGAACCAAAACAAGAAACTTTTCGTAGATAAACAACTATAAAGCAATATTACAGAAGAGAAGAGATGAAGGAGAACGGAAGGCATCTTATCCACTCACCTGATGACGGTAGTTATAATAGCCTCTGGATCCGGCGATGAGTACGGCCCATCGGGTGCCAACAGCATCGTCGCCGCCATCGACCCTCAGACCCTCGATTCGATCAGAAGGAAGCCGTATGGGGTTTCGAACAGCGTCAGAAATCACGAGAAGGAGGAGTAGAGCGACGGCGATGAGAGCTCCGGTGGCGGAGCGGCCCATCGTGAACGTATCAAACGGAGAAAGGAAATGGCTCGGGTGGGAAAAAAAAGTCGTAGAAGGAGCTTTTATAAGGAGCGGTGCTCATGCTTTGATCGTCGTGCTGTTACTGATGAATGGATCCAGACCGTTGGAGGTGAAACCATATACCATTGGATGTGTGCGTGGGTCCCGTATAAGAATTTGGAGAGACAAAATCCATTGTTCTTTGACAGTTGGAATCATCTAAATCACAATTTCTAATTTATTCTTGGTCCAAAACATATCAATCATTGGATTGAAGGTAAAATTTAAATACTGATCCATCTTTATCAGATCCAACGGCTGATGTGCACTGGTCCAGGAATAAATTAAGAATTATGGTCGAGAGGATCTTTACTTCTGCTTGCCATAGGTTCACGATAATAATAAACAAGTTGCCACGGAAGAGACTGATGACTAGTGCATATTACCATCAACGATAATAATAAATAAATCCATGTCACTTTGAAGGAGGACATAAAATCTACGAAAAAAAATGGTTAATCATGTTGCCACATAATATCCAGTAAATTATTGATGGCTAATACATGAGGTATTATCATCAATATTCTTAATTACACGTCTCCTCGGGACGGTACGATGGTTAAGACATGAAAGTTTGTCACATAAAATCTAAAGGTCGAATCTCGATACGTCCGAATATATACCTTCCTAATATCTTGATCATAATATCTTTAATTATGTTTCACATTTAGAGGAAAAAAAATAAAATCTACTATAAGACAATTTTCATCAACTTGGCAGGTAATTTTATAAATTTAGATTTAAGATAAATAAGTTAACATTCTAAATGTCTCAAAGAAGCAAATCGAGTTGTAAATTGATGAACTTTTATCAAAATATATATATATATATATATATATATAGGCCTTAGACGGACGCCCAAAAGTGACTGTATATATATATACATGTGGCAAAAAGGTAATTTGCCCAATTAGTGTCTCCGTCAATCTGTCCCTAAGCCAACACAAAGAAGGTAAATCACGGATAACTAGCTATTAGTGTAAATG